>UZAN01052298.1:7730-17794 GCA_900618425.1 Echinostoma caproni
CTACCTTTCTGTGCTCTCCTCGCAAGCGCTGGACAAGGTGAGCAGAAGCGCTGCGGTAGTCAGATCATGACTTGAACTAAAGGTTTGAAGAAGTTATCCTCAGCATTGGCTCCACTTGGTAATTCGCTAATTCCATGCTTGAAGGTGGATGAAGATTGCCGATCATTGGAGATGCTGAGAGATATGGCTCAGAGAAGAAGTCAGTGGCGTGAATGCTTTGCGGTTTGTTTGTTGAAACTCTGTTCCCCATAATCGACAAAAATATCAAAGTATATAAGGTGAAACTTAAAAAACATCATTCATTCATTTTTCCCCTGTTCTTCGTTATCTGTTTTCCCTTACTTTTTTTAAATCTGTACCCACTCCTGTCATCATTGTCATTGTTGTTGCGTAGGCATTATGTCTGTCTTTAAAACAGGTATATGTTTTTTACTACTTCCGCTAATTGAAGCCAGAGTCCATTTTTACGTGTTCCCTTCCAATTGCACACCCACGGTAGCAACCGTTTGTGTTTGTATTGTGGTATCAAACATCCCCCTCTCAGATCTTTCACTTGGCATTGCCAATAGTGTATTCTAAACACACAGTACAGATGAACATATGTTTTCGGTAAATTCATTTTCAAAAACAACCTTGTACGCTGTTTCATACAGATATATATATGATGTCCAGTTGTTCGCCGAGCTTGGCAATTGCCACCCGAGCTACAAAAACAACAATCAACATCGTTGTTTACCAAACTGTCATATATATATATATATATATATATATATATATATATAACATATCTAACACCGGTTATATAAAAATTAGCCAGAACACAACATATAGAGGAAATTAAATTTAGGTAGTTTGTTTCAACTGACACAAACCTCACATGTGCACCACTGACGTCCGGTTTGGCCTTCGTTTGTCTCTAGGCAAAGATGAGTCAGCTTTGCAGGTCGGATAACAGCTTCTCACGTGTCTTTCTCCTTCTGTACGCTTGTAAGCGTGTGACCTATTGCAATCAGGATCAAGTCACGGCTACAAGTAAGCTTCGTGACCTTTTCGAAGGTAATAGTGCATTGACGTCCCTTTTGCCTTACTAGGAGGCTAAATTGGTCAGGATTATCCATTTGGTATTAGAAGCCCTGTTAGCTGTTATATTTATTTCACACCTACTTTTAAACTATCCGCTTCCATTTTTGTACAGCAGTTAATGAGCTTGGAAATTCTTTATTGATTGACTGACTTTCTTTGTCAGTCAGCTCATTATGAGCAAGACAGTTAGCAATACGATTAAATTGTGAACAAAAAGGAACAAGTAGTTATTCTGTTTTCGAGTGTCTACTCATCCACCGAAGTTGATGCATGCACACTGATGATACTGTCAGACAAAGTTGAAGTTTATCGATTTCGTCTCAGTACAACAGTACTCCTCCTTAGGATCATTTTTACCGAATGAATATGACCAGTTGGGTGTATCTTTTACGTTGTCTACTTTTTCTTTCGGCAGGCGATATATATGTAATTGCTTGCCACACTGTTTGAAACGCAGGAGACACCGTGCGAGATGACAAAATCAGTTTCTTTATTTCGCTTTGCTTTATGATGCACATCAACAGCTCATTGATAGTGCTACCAGCATCGATTTCACAGATGGGCGTCAAGATTCCATCTCGACAGCAGTTGTAAACGTTGGTGCATAAAAAGAAAACCCTCGTGTTGTATTCGGTACACCGTTGTCTGAATTCCAAACCTTTGATTAATAAAACGGAAAGCAGAAGTGTTCTAATTCGTTAAAAGAGCGAGAGTGAACTCTCAGTATGATGAGAACTCATTGTGCTACAAAAATCAATCAGTTTATCGTCGTGCTATCTGTAATTGTTAGTGTGTCTGTAATTGTTATCCTGTAATCCACCCACATTGTGATATGATTTCAGTTTGGACAGTGTAGAACTAAATAGACACGTTGATTGCAGTAATACCTGAAGTGACAAGCAAGCTCGTTTTTGGGCTTCACTAACCAGCCAAATATGTCACAGTTATTTTGGTCATATCATACCAAGATGTAAAAAAATGAATGCAGTTCCATATTTGTGGATCACATCCATTGTTCCAATACTCTTATATTTACAATTGATGGTTTTCGGTCTACTTGTATGTAATCGGATTATCGACAGTTTGCCGTGGCAACTTGAGACCTCTGAAAAATTGTTTCTNTCTGAATGCGTGAAGACGTCCTGTTCGGTCGAATATCTCTATCGCATCTGCAATGGACATGAGACAACCTCTGACTCCCTATGATCACAGCCGATTGCTAGTGTATATCGCTCTAAATGATTTAGATTAACCGAGTGATCCTCTCGGTCGGATATGTATCAAGCGCAGTTGCTCCGCGGGATAAAACCACAAATTATGGATATTAGTATAAAGTGGTAGTACAGTGTACATTGAATGTAAACGGAAATTTCATTGTCATTTGTTGTTGCAAACGAGGAAAGAATTTTCTAAGATATTACGCATATGTGATGTCTTTCATGAATTCTAAATTGAATTAGTACATGTTGGGCTATGAGCTATGTGAGTGTGAGGGAGTATTCTTAAGCGAATGCAAAGCGCAAAATTCGTTTTACAGAGAGTATGACTGTTCGACTCATGAATTGCCTGTGTTGATTATCGATTGACAATCGTGTGATTGTTTATTTTACCTGTCTGCTTTTATCACGTGTGCATGAAACTGTTTCGTGCAGACGAAGCGCGAAAACAATATATATTATCAAGCGCCTTAGCCATCTGCAGCTATCGGAATGCGGTATGTGTGAATCTTTCCGAGGAACTTTTTACATATTATTTAGCAGGCATCTGAGCAGCGCATTAATGGCATTCATTCAAAATAAACCCGATGAACAGAATGGAGTCCTGAAGCTCAAATCTATTCAGTGAAAGCGTCATCTGCAAATCGGACACAAAAGATTTATAGACAACAAATGTCTGGTGTTATAATCGCTGCGGTTTGGACACAAAGCCTCTTTGAGCAAGTCATATATATAAT
The DNA here is from genome assembly GCA_900618425.1 of Echinostoma caproni. Classification (NCBI taxonomy): domain Eukaryota; kingdom Metazoa; phylum Platyhelminthes; class Trematoda; order Plagiorchiida; family Echinostomatidae; genus Echinostoma; species Echinostoma caproni. The sequence goes on from UZAN01052298.1 coordinate 10,768, forward strand.
TAGAGACCTAATCAAGATGAGAATGGGTGTTAGTCAAGTCAAACCCCAACCACACTCGTGCGATGAGTGGAAATGTTTGATCGAATAATGGAACCTGTTTGAATAACTGGCTACCCCTATTTGAATCACGTGTCAGACAAGATAAAGCATTGTCCTGGGCAGTGCGGTTTTGTATCACTATCTGGAATCAGTCGAAAAAAACCAGTGGCAGAGAAATACTGCTACTATATGGGGATCAAAAACGTAACGCACATCTGGACGAGTAAAGCATTCATAGTTGGTTAGTGGAGCATGATAACAGCTAGACTGACACAATCAAACCAAGCAAATGAAAGATACTGACAATCAAAGAATTTACTTAGTGATCTGAGCTTGTTATGATTCGATGTGAACTCAGGTGTGACTGCATTGGTAAATAGAGTTACTCAGTGCCCAGTTACGCTCACGATCGATGCTCCACTTCGTTGGATTGTCACGTAATCTATTGCGCACGTGTTTAATGTCGTCCAAATGAGACAACTGTACTGGCGGTGCTTGATCGAATCAGATTGGTGTGTACGCATACGAGTATGAATTTAGAAAACAGTTCACGGGAATTTTATCGGGCTGCTAAATTAGCCAATGAACGTTGAAGATAGGGTGTATAAGAGTGGCTTTGGTTAACTGTTGCAAACTAAGGAGAACCATGGAATATCGGATGTTCTCATCAGGCCTAATCTTACCCGGCAGTGGGATTCCACGTGATTCAATAGCTCTCTCCTATCTAAGTACACTTCTTTCATGCTCGCAAGGTTTTGAGTTTACGCTTCGGAATCGCTGTGCTTTAACCTTTATCAGTTGTGTTGAAAGCATGTCACCGGACCAGTTGTTTATCTCTGCGAACCAGTACAGTAACTATAACGCGCTTGTCGATGTGTGCGAAAACTAGGGGTTTAACACTGGTACCAAGCTTCAACCATTTATATCTGCGTGACACTCATGCTTTGTCCGCGTTCCAGGTCATCTTCCTCGAGGTGCATAATCTATCACAGCTGAAGCGAAATTTGCTCTGTGTGTGACACAGCAAACCGAGATGAGTACGGAACGGTTTCACCAGCAGTTTCAGTTTTTACAGCCATTTACCACGTACTCTTGGGCAGCGGTTGTGGTTGCTGTCTTTTGGCTGCTCGTTTGAATGAAGGAGTAGAGGGACGATTTAAATGTAGGAAGCAGTGTCAATGGTGAAATAGTGAATTCTATGGGACTGCGGTTGCCAAGATATTGAGAAGATGCACTGGCATCACTGTTTGTGAAACTCAGCCATATCACTCAGTGTCTCTAACCATCGATTGCAGTTCTCTCGGGGTCCCCATCGAGGAAACTTAATATAGCTTATATGAGCAAGTTTTCTGGTCAGTGTTTTCATACGCCCATGCCAGGTCTTGGTTTGACCATCCTTGACGTCTTCCCCCCGGGTACCTGCCTCCATAAACAATGGGCTCCGTGGCTACCTATTTGGTGACATGCGTAACACAGTCCAACGGTAACCTATGGAGGTCGGCCACTTACTTCAGTACGCAACTGGGATTACCTAAAACTCTGCGCCTAACCTCAGCAATGCGGCATAGATAGAGCTGCTTGAATTCTGACTGTACATCTTTATCCCGTTCCCTCAATGGTCAAGTCTCCGCACCTTGAGGCAGAACTAGCCGAACTGCTGCGCGTACACTCAACCCTCTACAGACATCCGGATGTCGCGATGGTGCCACACACGCCTCAAGTTCACAAATGGCAATAGAACCTTCCGAATGCGTGCAGACACTTCAACATTGATGCGTCCGCCACATGAGATATAGTTGCCTTTCATAACGAAACTTCTCGACTTTCTCGATCAATTCAGCAGAATGAGGTTGGGACCTGGATCAACCCAGTCCTCTAGCAACATCAAACGTACGCAATATGATCAACTCATGGAATTGAGCTCGACAGTTGCTGCTCACGTAACGAATTGCTGGTAAATCCTTAGGAATACTGACGAAACCGGCTTTGGTTTTCATTGTTCGATCAATCGTGATGTCATCACATATGGGGCACTCCACTTCAATTTAAGGGGACAAAATGAAGCCAGTGAACGTCCGAAATTTTGAAGCGTCTCTGTGCTGATTGCCAGGATGTTGTTCTTAGTGTAGGTGTTCTTGTTCTTTGTTTGATTCGATAATAAGTTGCGCATAACGCATTTCCCTTAATAGTTTACCTACGGATTTATGTGACTTTTAAAAGGTTTTCCTCACAGATTCTTGGGATCCCTTCGCATCCGTTGAATACTGGGCTTTCTAAATGTCATTCACACAACACTAAGCGTAATTCTTTCCCATTGTTTTCTCAATAAGTACAAGAACGCTTCTGGTTCCGAGAATCAAAACAGATTTTTCGCTTACTTTTGCCACTATGTGAAAACAAACTATTCTTATCGTCTCTGCTTCAGCCATTTTGTTTTACCTCTTCGTGTGTTGGGCGCTGATAGTCGTTCTCCGACAGCTCGGCCACGGAAGCTTGGATAAGCAAAATTGTACGGGCCAGAGGCGAAATTGATATTTCCCATGGTTGTTACGTGAGACAGGATGTTTGTGACGTGCTATCTGCGTTTCGTATTATGGGGTGGTGACCGATTGATAAAATCATTAAGTTATCACCTCGGGAGAGGTGTGTTCAAATCCCAACACTAACACCGAACTTTTCTCATTCTGTGTTTTATGACAGCTTTTTGAGTAGACGCTTACCCCTTGCTGAAAATCGTATCTTTGCATATTCGCTAAAAGAAAGTAAAATGAAAAGACAAAAGGAAGAACACCTTATATTCAGGCAGTTACGAGGCATCTGCGTGAATTTCAAATGTTCGTAGTAACTTTTGAACAAAGATTCACTGCTCTACAATAAAGTGCAGTTTTGTAGGATACTTCTAATTTTACTTTTGTACGATTGTTTACTGCGTGAAGATAATTCGAATTCGTGGATGTTTCTGATGACAACTATCCATTGGTCGCGATCTGTGGCATGGTAGGCGCCCCATGCACTCCAGTTTTTACGCCAGTTACACACTCCATAAATCAACCGAAGACCTAATTCTTTTCCAACCAACTTGACTTTCGTGATCCAGATCCGTCCGTGCGCTGTCAACGCGAAGCTTGACGTTGTCTCCGGTTCGATCGGTTTGTTGGATGGTGGATCCTAGCCGTTTGAAGTGACTCATTCTAATGTTTCACCGTTGACATGGATTAATCTTGTCAACTTTGGGAGTCTTAGAGGCTCATTCGGTGGAGTCCGGTGAATTCTAAGGAAAACCTGTCGAGGCAGTCAGCTTACATGCTAACTGGTGGATGCCACATGCCTCTGTAAGTTGGATGGGTAAATTCGAATGTGAAAATGAAGCGCTATAGGTGTGGCCTCGTAGCTCAGCTGGTAGAGCATGCGCGTACAAAGCGTAGGCGGTGTCCATGCATGGGTTCGAATCCCACCGAGGCTACTGAACTTTTCACAATCGACATACAAACTTTGGGAGTCTTGCGAAGACCTTCTCTTTTGGAAATTTTATCTCCAGACCAGCGACCTTTGCTTCATATAATCGGTACTGTCACGTACCGGATGTAGAATGTCAGAATCTTCCCAATTTCGCAGTTAGCGTTTTCAGATCCGTTGTAGAATAAACATCTGGTCGACACGTCCCCTTGACTGAAAATCACATTCTTTTTGAGCGTTTTCTTGTGTCATGTTCAGTAACAAAACGGTTAAACAGAATAGTTGCAAAACCCTTTACCGTCATAACTCGATGAGTCTAATGCCCCTGTGGTTCTTCTGACCAGATTTGACTAAATGCGTTGTGATCTCCCTCAGTTTTCTTAACTTCACATCAGGTCTACTCACTCATCTTTCACTCATTACCACTTGATAAGCATCACGCTGAAAAAGCTTATCCAATGACATGTACAACAATTACCGTCGTCAGTAATTGCGTAATCGCGATTAACGAATACTCTCGCCTAACTTGCATGTTGCATGTCCATTAATTCTGCCAGGCTAATACTTGTAGCAGTAATCTAAAGCAGTTCTCCATCCGAGATAATGATCATTGGAATACCGCTAGATACATTTGCAATGGATTACGGTACTAAAAAATAATGACAGCTGTCTGAACGGTATGTAAAATATCCACGCTAGCGATTGGCTATAGATGATAGAGGTCACTGCATTTCCATAACTCATGTTCCTTGTTCCATTATTTGGTGGTGAACCAGATTGGAAAGATCCATTGCAGCGTTACGTACATATGAAAGCTCCAAGAACTGTGCTTGTTTAGACGGAATCCTCCTGGTTATCCTGTCACTACAAACATGTCTGGTCCTTTGTGCTAACCGTTTCAGGGGCAAACGTTTTCCCGGTGAATTCACCCCCCATCCTGGCGGCCCAGCTAATCGGGGCCGAGCTCAGCAATCCAATGACTGGTCGGGCAGATCCAACGGTGACGATTTACCCGGACGGGGCAGAGGTCGCAGTGGTCCGAACAACAGTGCAACGGTTGCACATTCACGTGGTGGAAGTAAGTTCTGATGACATTCATTCGACTGATACATGCTTGTGGTCTGTGTTTTTTTATTACAGACAAACAACGATAAGAATCAGGGCTTACATCTTGATAACTGCTACGTTGTGGCTACTTTGGTCGGGTAACAACTGGGTTGGCTTACAGATAGCAAGGTGATTGCCTGACTTGTTACTGTAGAATCTTTGATTAGCCAAACCACGTTTCATTCTTTCCAGTAGGTATCTTCGTTGCATTCGGACGGGAGAGTACTCATCTTGAAAATTAGTACCGATCGATACTTAATATTCTCGTAGTATGTTACCTATCTGTAAAATAGTTTTTTTATTGCTCCACTTGTGATCTGCTACAGAATAAGCTCATTTTCTGAATCTTTTATTTGACAAATGCAACAAGTTCTTCAAATTGTTTGACCAGTGAATTCGCTTAGTATTTGCTCAGGAATGCAAGTAGCTCATGCATTAAATCAAAATGAGAGATGCATAGCCACTTGTAACATGCAGGAATTAAACAACTGCTACCCCCAATTCGTAATACACTGCTGGAGGTTGATTCGGGATAAGTCGATCGGAGTTTCTGTTGCGAATAGTGTCACCACAAAATGCCACCAAAGGAACCCTCTTTGGGGTATCGAACCAACTCTGGTAAACCTGTCCAACCACGGACGCTCTTACTGTACAGGTAGGAGACATTTTGGATAGCAGGTTCTTCGCGGAAAGGGGATTTCTGCCCAATCTGCATGGCAGGAAGAATGCATCAAGGGGTTATTTGAGACGCACACACACACGACACACCCAAGCAAAAACGGCAGTGACGTCCCCGACTTGAATAGCGTTACACTGGTGGACTTTTCTTTCGCTTTCAGGTGAATCGCTCCTTTCTGAGGATAAATCAGTTTATTAGATGGATCCATGACGAATCTTGGAATAATATGCACAGTGGCGTTCGCTGCCCAACTCGACTTCCTGTTGTCTGCAACTAGGAATCATGCCCGGTTGCCTGCATCCTCCACTGATGGCATACTTGAGTTAGTCTATCACTCCCGACAGTCCAGCGGATCGCCACTCCGCTTTTCATTGACAAACAATAGGTCCACGTGACCAAAGAATTATCTCCTTCCTATTTCGTTCACTCAGTAAAGCAATGAAACTAGTCTATTAAGATATCCAGATATGAATGGATATCAGGTTTCGGTAATCTAATCGCTCTTTCATTCATCCGGTGGTGGAGCTAACGATAAGAATCCGGCCGGGGATGCATTTTATGCTAGCTGGATGACCACTACGGGGAACCCTTCGTGCTCTTCCCTCATATCTGTAAACACACGCCAAGTTTCCTTCATTCACTGTTTGAAAATTTTCGTTGGTTTTCTAGTGGTATCTCTCCTGAGATGCTTCAGCGTTTACAACTTCTCCAAGATTCGATTGGATACAACAAGGTTAACAGGTTTTCTTGAAATACCAAGTTGTTTGGCTACGGAGTTTGGAGTTGCATCTGTCTGATTCAGCTTTTTCAACACATTCTGCTTCTCTTGCGCTGGCACATTTTGACGTCAAATGACACTGTTTTTGATTGCTGGCACTGGTGTGGCTGAACGCGACACTGCAGGTTAGTTGTTCCATGGTCGACCCAAACACCGGTCAGCGACGAAGTGAATAGGCATCAGAAACTACGATATATAGGAGGGGACGACATTGCATAGTCAGAATCTACGTTACGACGCATACAGTAGGTTTAGGTTGTCTGAAAAGGGGGAAGATATTTGAAAATGTGACTTCTCATGGGTGCGACGAGGCAGGAGATGGACTGTATAACGCAAGGGTGGATACGAACTAGAACAATGCTTCTGTAAGAATGTTTTTCAGTCTGTTCCCGTCTCGCCAAGCCATATTCGAGAAACTGTGTGTGTGTGTGTATGAGAGATAGCGATAGATTGCGAGTCGGTTGATGTAACCCATATGTTTATGCTTTGAGAGACGAGGTTTCGTTTTCATATTTCTCATGGAATGTTTATTTCACGTGATGTTCACTGCATGTGAAAAAACCAATATTAAATCGGCTTAGTTGTCTACACAAGGGTGGGTTGTGAGTTAAATCGAACCAAATTCGAATCAGTCATTGCTTACGTTTGCGGTTTAAATCAAATCGGCCCATTTTGACAATTAAGCAGAGTATTTTAATAAAGCATAAATTATAAACAGTTCGGAAAAGAGAAAATCGATGCAAGGATGAAATCAAACCATAAATCGCAATCTCCTTGTGCTCATCGTACAGCGAAATGCCGTGAAGCGAACTTCACTGACCGCTGTTAAACTCACAATGTACACAAGGTTAGTGGTAAAATTTAAGGTGGACAGGGGTTGGATCTATTTTGAGGAAGGGAGAAGAAGATGAGCCACTGTAGTCAACACAGTACGCAATCGAACTCTGCATACATACCGTTTCAAGCAT
>UZAN01052300.1:0-11763 GCA_900618425.1 Echinostoma caproni
TGATAGCAGACATGAGGACAGAGTTGACTCAAACTGATTAAAGAGACGCATATGCAAACCGAAACTCTCTTCCGCCGTGTATGATGCCATGGCGCAGTTAACCGATTGGCCTAAATTTCCTTTAGCGACGATTTATAGGTCCATCCCACTCAAGTTATGTGGTATCTTTTATTTTCGAAGAATTACGGAAATCGATTGCTATGGTACGGTGTTAAGACTTTGAATTCAGACAAATTGAATCTAATATCTCTGTCGGAAGACCGTTGATGAGATGAATCTAGTATTTTCTGCAGTGCTAGCGAGCCCTCAGATTTTATTCTGCAAAGAATATAGTTGCTTTCCGCTTCAAAATGCCTCAGCTAATAATGTGCAGAAAAGTCGGGGACTAAGCACGGATCGGTGTTGAACCTCGAGGGCAAGGTAGATAGAATTCGAACTCAAACCAAACACACAAGCTGATATGATCATTCATCGGAGAAACCCCCGATCGAATCAAACGCAAGGGTAGGAAAGCGTTCACTATCAAACATAATCAACAGTATTTGCCAGCACACCCGATACAATGCTTGCAAAAGTTCCAGCTGAATAACGTTTACCGCGTCCACTGCTTTCATCCAATAGTTTTAAGTAAGGAAAAGGCCGGAATCAGTTTTGAGATGATGAAATTACTTGATTCTATTTTGTGTTCGATCAAGAAATTAGTATCAATTGACTCTGTGACCTTGAGAAATAGTCAAATCAGTCATGTCAATATTAGTTTTATGCACCTGCATGATAAATTTTGCGGGGTTCCCCAGGAATACTGTGGATAAATGGAAAAAATGGGGAGGAGAGTGAACAAAACGATAGCACATGGCGAGCAATAAGACGATAAAAACTAACTCAAAAGCTGTTTTACCAGGCTTAATGTATTTGGTGCCTGAATCACCAAAAAGAGGGCAAGATAAGAGAGGATGCTGTTTCTGCATGTAGTGGTGCCTCCTGGAAGAAGCTTATAATTGGAACGGGTACGGGTGGTGGACACCAATTTAAGATATCCGCTGTCCAAGCAGTGATCTTCATTTTTCAGGATTTAACTAAGACTCTTTCACATGCATTTATATGCTTGCATACAATATTGTTCAACCGAAAAGTTTTGGCTATACATCTGGAAAGAAGTTTGATGGATGTGGAAATTAATATGAATACTGTTTTTTCAACAAGAGAAAGGTACAGAGGAGGATGTATGCTGCCACAAATTTAAAAATCATTTTCACAGGAACAACAATCTTCCCAGGTCGGAAAGCATAGAACGAAAGTTTACCAACCTTATTGTAACCATTCTCTACATGGCAAGTCTGGAATATATTGTGAGATAGAACGACGCCGGAGTATTCAACAGAGTCACCATCAGGAGTGCTGTAATCTATAATGACAAGTTCATGTGAATCATTCAAACTAGTGTGATAGCGATACAAGGGGTTGGACTAAAGTTACCGGCGAATAGCACACGAAGGATACCTCTTGACTTCNNACTTCCACTAAAACATTGCGGACGCGTTTTGACCTTGTGACGAAACGGTCGCGAATAAAATATTGATGTGGAACTCACGTTCCCGGAACACAGATTGTATTCGCAATGAAAACAGACGGATAAGTCTAAATATATTACGGTAGAGTTTACCCCTAGGGCTAGAAAAAACATCAGTACAACTCTTAGGTTGGTTTACAGAAAGGTGTATGCAACAGAACATTCAGTGGGTTGTAAGATATGCAGTTGTCTGTAAAAGTGGGGAGACTGAGATTTCAGGGTAGGATGAACCAGAAAGGAAATCCCCTGTAAATTGAATTAGTAAAGAGCCGCAGTTAACAAAGGTTGAAGTTAAATAGGTGGAGTAGAAAAAGGGACATTATAGTACTTTGAAGGATCCAGACGAGATCTGGGCATGATAGCGTGGAAACTTTTCCCGTCAAGAAAAGTGGTCTGATAAAAGTACACAGTCTATAAGAATGCAAGAGAGGTGTTACCTATCAATTTCACCAAATGCATAGTTGTAGTCTAAGTGAAAGAGCCTTGCAGATGGGGACTCCTCCTCCAGGAATGACAGAACAAATCGTTTTGAGGAAGTCAGGAGTAGACCGAGTGACGCAGTGTAGGGTCTCAATAACCATTGTTTAACTTTGAGTACTAGCCACATACATGAACATGGATGGACAGATCACCTAACAGTTCATCATACTGTCATACTATCATCTTACTATCTATTCTACTGATGACGGTTAAGATCGATTTCACTAAGATTAATGAAATGATAACATGATTTGGTTTACCATTGCAGTATCACTGATCATTCATTCATTTAAAGTATATAATCCGTTGTCTCGTCTAGATTGTTTAAATAATATGCGAACTTTCAAGTGTTCTATTTAGCATGCGGTTAGATTTGAAATTGACATAATATGCGTTCGGAATAGTGTTGGTTTGACTGGATAATGTCCCCCCCCTCCTGAAACTATTTTCAGTGGAATCTTAAAGTTCTCACACGATAGAGTTCATTTGTCGAGTATTTTGCTGACAGTTTATCGATCGATATCTAAAAGTGCATCTATTTAGATCGCATTTAATCTTTGTGAGAGAAATCGCCAGTTAAAAAAAGGGTGAGACTCATGTGTGTCATGAAGGTCTCAATAGGATGTGAAATACCGCAAACTATTTTGCAATCGACGCCCCCGCGATCATCAGGGAACGTTTGTTGATTTGTTTTAATTATTGTGGCTACCTGGATTGTGTATGATAGATCTATTCTGTCCGATAGTTTTGCATCCATCCGCTTGTTGGGCCGAGTATCAAACGTGCATATATTTTACCAAAACACTGTAATGCTGGGCTGCGCAACCCACAGACGTCATCCACTTTGGCGTGCACACACACGCTCTCTCTCTCTTGTTCCCTCTGCCCTCTGCTAATTTTGAGACAAGCAGAATCAGTCCAACGGAATTCGCATGTATGAACTGTGGTCTGACAAAAGGGATGGATGAATGCACGCATACATGCCAGCGCATTCAAGCGCAAGTCTGTGAAACATTTCCCAATGAGAAAGGATACGATAGGATATGGAATCTCACAAGGGTTCCACCTCGCACGCTCCCCCTGTTTCAGGCTGTCGCCCTTAAACACACACACACACACACACACGCAAAGTCAATCCCACCTTCGCCTTCGAGTCCAGTCTGTTTTGCTTGTTGTCCTACCCGCGGGTAGGTGGAGACGGCCACATGCCCCGAGGACGACGGAGCGAGGGGGAGGGAGAATGGCGGGATCAGTTAGGCTGATACCGACCGCATGCGGAGACAAGTGTGGCAGATAGAAACAGAATGATGAATTGCCTAGTCCGGACGAGTATGCATGTATTTGTGAATGCAGGTAAGCGCATGTGGGAATCGGAGGAATGAATGAATACGCCCTCGCCAATTCGGTGTCGGTGCCCTTGGATGGGGAAAACTATCAGTCTTGCTGTATGAAAAGTAGAACTGGCGTTATAAGATCATCACGATCGAAGGTTGAAAACATTGCGATCTGTTAGTTACTATTTCTGATTCTGTTTTGACGTTTATACGGGAGTATTCCCATTCATCAATCCCAGTGATCTACTTGATATACTAGTGATATACTTGATAGAAAAGTATATTAGCAGCTTCAAATGATCCTGGAGATCGAAGCTGATGTGGAAATTTTGTGCCCAATCAGCACTGTTCTTGTTCTAATTAGCTTCGGTGAATATCTGAGATGGTCACACATAACAAGCTTATTGCGATAAATATCCCATAGATCGTGAAAAGGTGTGGCCTATATTCTGTCTTTTTAGTAGGTCTAAGTATATTCACATTGAAACGAGGCAGCCCGACAAAAATGAACGATAATTTGATCAAATCGAAAATTTTGCATGTGCATCAAGAGTGACTGGTTACGTCATTTAACTTTACCTCTAATAGGTACTGTGTATGACCTTTTTGTCTGTAATATGAGGGTTTCACTCTGAGCGAATTCCTTTACTTCCATATGTTAAATACATCTATTCAACGTTAGAAATTTTGCTGTCTTAATCGACAAAGAACACTAGGACAATTGCGTTGGCCCCTGTCGGAGGAACAGGCTAGGGAGACTCTACAATTTTTCCCATCACTTCTGTCCGTTGCACGCACATCTAAGAAAATTTTGACTTCCAGTTTACGGTTAGAGTCCCAGGAAGGAAATAAAATGTGTCCAATGCTGACCAGTCCCGAACTGGACAAAGGAGATAATTGGTTGTTCAGTTTGATCAGTATAGAAAAATTTATACCGCTCAGCAGATTTGAAACATGCTTCTCACTGTTTTAAGTTGATGCAAGGATAGTTAGTACATTTTGCTTCTAGTCATAAAACCTTTGAATCACGTCAGGAATTATGGGTTTCACAATCAAATCCATTGTTGGGAAGTCCAGATCATCCAAAGGAAAATAAGACACAGTGGTGAATTTATTAAATGGCATGGCTTCTTTCGCGCACACTAATAACAATGGAAAGTCAAAGAGAATAAAACTTAAGCGTATCTACGAATGTTAATATTACAATTGTTCCTTGGGTGGTCGCAATGAACATCAGGAATAAGCAACAGCTTTGTATAATAGAGTTTGTATTATGTTTAGCCCCGTAATTTATCACCTGTACTGAACAATTTATTTGTCAGTTGTTCATCATTAACTAAGGGAACATCTTAATTACTCGTGTATTGACTGGTAAAAGCTAGATAGTTAGAATAGATCACGATTGACTTTTGCTAACAGCCAACATACTAAGCTATAGGATTTAGAATGATGAGTTGCATGATGTTCATTTTGACTAGCANACTAGCAGGACAATGGCTGCGAAAATGCCAACGACGAAATGTGGTGAACACAACGGCGGTTCGAGTACTATTGCGCAACCTTCTCCTGACCAATATGACCCCCATCTGCGGCATTAATATACAAATAAGTAGTGAAAAATTCTTTTTGAAATAAGTTCAAATGCAAGCAAATGTATAAAATATACACCGCCGCAGTCTCCATAGTGAAAATAATATATATTCCAGACGCATAAGCTTGGAAATTCGGTTGAACCATTTGATAGGTGGATCGTTCAAACATTGCTGGTAATCCGCACGGGCTGATCTGATATACTTCGGACCTTGGACAGGTTTTCTCAATCCCGGGCTAAGTACTGACATACTTTTTGAAGGATTTCACAAAAGAAACCAATGGTATATTTGTTTTGGTCAGCCTTTAACAGAGCGGAATATTGAACCCTGTGGTTTGTATTTGTTAGCTTCCTCTTAACCTGTTCTTTCAGTTAGAAAAGGGGAAGCGTTCAAACTTTGTCCAGTCATTGTCACCACAGAAGCCCAGAAAATACAACCTTAGCTGATGATGAGCTATTAGATGATTAGTTGTCTATAAACGGACAAAATGAAATTGACTGAGGATCGTCTTTGCTAGTTGACCAAGTTCACTTCAAACAGAAGTGGAACAAATTTAATTAACCAAATTTAATTTAATTAGGTGAACTTCACTTTTTTCTCCTGGAAGAAGACCGCTCTATTTGGTTCTGAACTACCCACATACCTGGCACATTTGACAAACAGTGATCGGGCGTTCAATCGTGTTTTTTCCCCACATTGAATCATTTTGTCGACGGACTCGAAAGAACACCATATTTTATTTTCTTGAAACAACGTAAATCGTATCGTTTCCATTCCGCAAGAATTCCTTTTGAAAAACATCCTCAGCCGTGGCATGATATCTCTGCGATCGATGTGGATAGCAATAATCAAGCCATAGGAATCGACAGCGAATAAAAGCATCAATTGTCTAAAGAGTGCTGCCACTGATGCCTTTGTTTCCCTTTAGCGAAGAAATGATTCAATTGAAGTGGAAAAAGTTGTGAGAGATTTAGCCTAAGGTATTTGCCTAAGGTATTCCGTAGTTACATATTCTTTGTGTAACCGTCAAATAGGCAAATTAACAAGAAGTAAATGACAACTCCAAGGTTTGAGACTTCACAACCTTGGACGATTTGTAACAATAATGACTCCCCATGCATACGAAGAACCTTTACATGGGGCTCCAATTTCTTTTAAATAACACATTGATATTGAATAATACGTCACCTCTTACACGGTTATCCTCAATGAAAACAGCTGAAAACACTTCGCGAAAAACCGCACTAGGAGTTTTCTAAATATTTACTTCACTAATCATCTGTTTCTTCCTTCGTGAAGTCAGAAATCATGATGCTGATTTAAATCAATAGCTAAAGAAAGCGGACCTCTAAAAGTGGAGCAAGTTATTTTTTCCAAACCCCGCGGCGAGAGTTTTGTGCAATGCAGGATACAAAACACACTAGACACTGGGTGATGTATTTAAGGGTGTAACCGTTGTTAATGTTCCATTTTGCATCGTAGTTTCTATTTATTAACTTTCATATTCGTTTTACCAGTCATTTTTGAAAGTTTCTATTTCGATAAGAAGATAAAAGCAATTGGCTAATTTAATAACTGAAACGCTCAGCAGTCAATAACTTAATGGGATTCGTCACTATCAGGACAAAACTAACTGAACTCACAACGTTTTCTGTTTTGTTGGAATGTATCAGTTATTTAAACACAAATATATCAAGCAAGATGGAATGAAATATCAAGATGACATAGCTGAAATGATTGTTTCGAAACAATACAATTACTGGGCTTTCAACATGTTTGGGAGTTTGATAAAATTGATCGATTTGTAATTTTCACATTTCAAAAACACTACTGACTACTTTGAAGTAGTCAAACAAGGATTTATAAATTTATAATTCGAACGTTTGGTAGCCTTGGTTACATTCAATCATTTGTTTTCTTTCAGGCTGTGATCAATAAAATGGAGGTACAATGCAAGTGTCACGGTGTCAGCGGTTCATGCGAAATGCGAACTTGTTGGCGTTCGTTACCGAAATTCCGAGATCTCGGAGAACATTTACAAGAACGCTTTCATCAAGCAATTTTGGTCGATTACGTGGACAAACGGCTTGTCCCAGTGGATACACTGACCGAACAATCACCCGAGCGAGGTTTGTTCTCAAAGAAGACTCGCTCATCCGCGACGGGTTCTCCATCGGATAGCGAAAAACCAACAGCCCCTACCGAGAATGATCTGATATACATTTCTGGCTCACCAACATTCTGCCATCACGACCCGGGTTTTGGCAGCATTGGTACATACGGAAGACGGTGTGTGGAGGATGCAAAAGGTCTGAACAGTTGCGAATATTTGTGCTGCAATCGCGGATTTAAACGAGAAACGTTTGTTCAGGAAGAAAGGTGCAACTGCAAATTCCAGTGGTGCTGCAAAGTGATATGCCAAACGTGTCGCAAGACAGTAGTCGTATCGACCTGTAACTAATTGGTTTACTCACCCTTTGGCCAATTTATCATTCATTGTACGAGAACAAAGGTAATATAAGTACATAAAAAGCAGGATAAATTCTGCCACATACCAAACATGTTGAAACAAGCAATCAAAGTTTTCCAATTTGTTCATAGAAAAGCGTTTGCCGACGCTGGTCTTTATCATTCACAAATCCCGGAAAGTAAAGAATGCTTCAGCTTAGAACTGCCAAAACTGTTTTCGTTAAAAATTCTACTGAAATTCACCATGTTTGATCTTGTCCTTTTTTTCCTTCTGCTGTCAATTCAGAATGCGTCCGTCCTTCTTCCATTATTTGTTTGCACGCCTATATTCAGATTACGGTCATTCTCTCGTTCCCTCTCACACACATACAAGTGTCTCCCATCCCAGTTCACTTTCGGTCGCCTTGTGAACTTGTCTCATTCTTCATTCGTACCCTTACTGCCGTACACCACTGCCTCAGTTGTCATGTCAGCTAACGCAACACAATCCAACTCAACAAATCCAATGACCACCACTACCACTGAGCTGCGAACCAATGTTGCGTCATTTCGCAAAGTCGGACAACACGGTTATCTAACAACTGTGACAATCTTTTCGAAATCCAAAAGAACTCAGCAGTCATCCCCTCCCTCACAAAAGCCTATTTCAAAACCTGGTTACAGGTCAAGAATGTCGTTTTTTAAACTTTATCTTGTATATTATAATTATTCTGAATCATATGCAAATACACATTAAAATACCCATTAATTCTATATGATAGATAGTAGAATTGAAGAAAAGAAGCCCATCTTCAATAAGTTTTGGTCGCACGTGTCGTTTGGCGTTTTCGAAGAAAGAGACATGTTGATTTGAGAGTTGTGTCTACTAATTGTCGCCACTATGACTTAAAATTAGACAACCGGAGAGCATATGAGTAAATTGAGGCGGTCACCGTACATGATTTGGTGATAGACAGACAAACAGAAAGGTTGACCGTACTTGGAGAACTCGACTGTGATATGGACGTATACATCTGCGTGAGTGTGTTCAAAATCTCGTTCCTGTCATCAGACGGTGAGGCACCTAGTTCCCACCTGCTCATTATTTCTTTCGAGGTGCAGACAGGGTATTTGTTTACACGAAATATGAGCCTTGGAAACAAATATATTTGGCTGTGAACTGAATTCTTTGCAAGTAAAGTAGCCAGTTGGCCGAACTGTCTCTACTAAAATTAGAGCATGACTGATGACAGTAAAACGGAAAGAATTCCGGTGAAATAATAAAAATTGATCAATGAATTGTTCAGTAGAGGAGTGAGATTATTGACGTTTCAGATGATAAAATGATTGAAGTACTACGATGCTTTCGTCAACTATGTCACATGCTTCAAAAATGAAACACTTATTTGTATCTCTTGCAGTGTTTCAAATTTATATTGACCAATGAAGCTACGGCAGAAACAAAACAGGTCTTCCAGGAACCACTGGTATTGAGTTCACCATATTTTGGTCAGCAGAATACTGTAGTCAAATTTATAAATCTCAAACGATTTTTTAGATTATAAGCATGTGTTATACAAGATGGATGAGTCGATTTATCTTAGACGAACCTGGTCTAGGTATAAGGGCGTGGTGTTATCATGCAAGCACAGACTGCTGAGACTGTATTAACCAATTAATCATGAATAAACACAGCATTACGTGGAAATTGAAAATGTGAGGGGCAAGGAGTCCTTAATTTGCCCGATCGCTTCAGAGATACAACAGATCTGGTACCCTGTGGCTCGAGTTCTCGGACATCATAAGCGTTATAAACGATCACATCGGCTCACGGTTTCAGGACGAAACTGTGGGTCTTCGAGTCAACTGGGGTTCAATGGGTGTATTGTTTACAACAAGGTGTAGCGTTAAAATGATTCACTCAAAATATTTTGCTCCATAGACCCCATTTAAGAGTAGAATAGTCGGTGGTCAAGCATGCAGGTGATATGAGCCAAGGATCAATTTATATCTGAATTTCAACATGGCTAGGGTAATTACTAATCGATCAAGTTTACGATAAACAATGACTGTTACTTGAACAATTTCTCAGATATTTTCCCCTTTTTGAGGTGAGTACGTCAAAAGAAGATCAACATGTCTGTGTTTCATTGAACTGCATCAAAGAAAGTTTCTTGGAAAGTTTCACAGTTTTCGACCCTGTACATAAGCAATATTTGAATAATAAAGTGACAGGAACAATCATATAGATGAAAACTCGAAACATGTTTATGAGCATTTTTGGAAGGCGACTTAAAACGTCGTGGTATGTTTGTCTGTTCATAAATCGCCCTTATTGTATAGCTGGTCAGGACAATATTCCAATTTGTTGATATTACCCACACAGTCGCAATGATAACATCGCAGAACATCTTACTTAAGTGTACATTCGAACACGTTGAAGAGTCACACTTAGGGATTTCAAAATACAAAGAAACCATGCATCGTGCACAAAAACTCAACACTTGTAGTTTAGAATTTGCCTGAGTACAATGTCAGTAAATCCATAGTGACTATGTTCAGAACCGACGGAATGATTCGAACACCCTGATGCTCAAAATGGATGGACATTGTTTTCGAACCTTGATGATGAAAACAAAGTTTCTTTCACAACTTTTTGTCTCTTAGTATAGTCAAAGGTAAATTTTTAGTACGACAATTACTTATAAGCTGGGGTTACTGTGGCACTGTGGGATATTTCTACAGTTGAACTGGTTCACGGGCCGAAAATGGACAAGGTCACATGCAGTCAGTGCCATAAATGTTTCATATGATGCAGCCTGAATTACACTAGTGGGCTAATGGGTTCAGTCGTGTGTATGTGTGTGTGTGTACGCCATAGCTGATTTGTTACTCGAATTCGATGGCTTTCTGGTTTGATTGGTCACTGCACAACCATATTACGAACTGTGCTGATGAGAGAATGATTGATGAAAACCTCTCACAGAAATGAGACAAATCCAGACAAGAAAGCATCACTTCGGATGCAATCGATTTTCTTTATTTCATCTGGTTCCATGTAATGGTTACAAACAATTATCTGAACGTGGGGCTCCCATATGATGATTATTCCAGTTACCTGGTTTTACTGAGAAGGTTTATATTTTAGGAAACGGGATACAGATCCTCATAAAGTGAGATATGCCATGCGACCTAGGGGAGCTTGAAACATCTGCTGCAATCAGGGTCAGGATATGCTGAACTCCAAATTGTTGTTACTTCCAAAATGCCATCCAAGTTACGATACACCGCATTGAGCTTGTTTGCTTCACACCGGGAAAAAACGGATACCTGCAGAATTCAGAGCATGGTGCTAGTATTAAGCGAAGATGACCCAGTCAGATTTAGGTACCCCGCTTAATGAGCTGGATTTAACAGTAAAGAGTCAGTGTGATGGACAGTCTTTGCTTTAAGGGCACCACGCAGCTTCTGTCCACATTTAAATCCTAATGGATTCATTAGATCTACCCAAAAGCGTACCTTCATCCGTAATCGAAATAATTAACAGTTGCCTAGAAAATCATGTGACACTGCAATAGGATGAAATAAATTTCATCCAACTGGAATGCTACCAGTCAAGCTTGACCGAGTTTTCTCCTTTACCATGATCAACTAAAATTAAGTATTATCTGCTTTCTATTGCTGTTAGTCTACAAATCAGCAACGCATCAGACACTAAACGACTTTGCCAATGTGCTCACCTGACCATTTGTTGGTATGTTCTACACACAGTGGCTTACCAGTGCCCAGTCGCTCCATAGATCCACTTAAAGCGGAATGGTAGTTGACCGGATAGAGTGAACGTGAAAACAACGAAAGAGCACTGGCCGACTCTAAACGACTAGAGCGATTGGACTAAGTGAATCACTCCGGTGAACGTGTTTTCGTTGTCCCTGATTTACCGATTCACAAATCGATTCACTGCATCTAAGGTACAAATTACCGACAGGAAGCGGACTTGCACTAGAGGGAAGGAGAGAAATGAAAAAAAACCTTTGTGATGGTCAGTGCACCAACTGATAAGGTATTAAATCATTTCTTAATCGTGATACCGAATTGTGGCGTTCTTGTTGTGGCAGAATTGTGTCGAAAGGACTCCGATGGACGTAACAGTAGTTGCTCCATTTTATCCTGTGGCCATCAAGGATTGGCGGTAGTCTCTCTGATCAGAGTATAATCACCGATGTTAATAGTACAGCTTTATCTGTTGCTTTAGTTTCTAGTGAATGTCATCAATAGATGAATCTGTTCCATTCGATCCGTGCAGTTATAACAGTATGCTTGCACATTCGACTTGGGG
>UZAN01052301.1:0-10097 GCA_900618425.1 Echinostoma caproni
GTTCACTAGATGGCCGGAGGCTACTCCCATCTCCACTGTCCCCGCCGAAGCAGTGGCTCGACATTTCGTAGAACGATGGATAGCACTCTAAGGTTGCGCCTCTACTGTCGCGACTGACAGAGGAGCGAAATTCGAATCAGAATTATTCTCTTCGTTAGCACGATTACTGGGTACGGAACGCATTCGCACAACTGCTTATCATCCAGAATCTAACTGGTCAATTTGAACGTTTTCACCGTTTACTTAAGGGTACCCTTCGGGCACACGAGAACCTTAATTGGTACGAGACGTTATCTCTTCTTCTATTAGGCATCAGAACATGCGTAAAGGCAGATATCCAATGTACAGCTGTTAACCTGGTTTTCGGCATTACATTACGAACATGAATTTCATTGGAATACAGGACTACGTGCAACGTTTGTCTACGTTTATGCAATCCTTGTCTCCGGCACAAACTAGAATACAGCAACGAAATTTGCTCATACCCCTGAATTCCTAACCTATTCGCACGTATTCATTCGCATTGATGCGGTACGTAAACCGTTACAACAGCCTTACGAAGGACCTTTTCGAGTTCTTAAAGTTGATCAACATGGTCGCGTCGATACGATTAACATCGAACGCCTCAAGGCAGCATATGTTGACGATGGCATAGTGCACACCAGTTTCAGACCCGATGTTATTCCTGCACGGCCGGTGATTGAGGCACCTACCTGAGAGTCGAGCTCGCAGATAGCAGTACCTGCTACGATTTCCAATGGGGCAACTATCTCACATTTAAGTCCGCAGTGTATAGGCACCTTATCAGACCAGGACGAGAAATCAGTCTCACGTTCAGGTCAAAAGATTGTTTGCCTGACCGTCTGCGGGATTGAGCAAAACACGATCCACACAAGCGTATAATCTGAGCAATAGCTGTTAGGGCTTATATCACGAGATGCCTTATCTTGATATTTGTTTTGTGTGCTCAATGATTATTTATGATTGATGCAGCAACTTTAACGTTGGGATGTTACACCGGTTTTCTCCGACAATTTTTCACTTCCAGAGATCAGGTCATACCAAACGCACATTGGTTGCCTCGAGGTTCATTGAGAATTTTGGCACCCTCTCGCACGATTATTGCCCCTTTGGATCTTAAGAGTTTGTTGAAGACGATTTACGTTTCTACGGTCGCATACATGGGCAGCGAGTGGTCTAATTCATTCATTCTGGCACGCTAACGAATAAGGACGCTGGAAACGACGAGAGCCATCTGACCCCATGGTGCAACTAACGATTCGGATAGTGTAAATCATCCAATGACCGATTGAGGATACGTCACTATGGTTCCCATGCTGATATCCGATGCAACAAATCTGGTTCATGTTCGACTGACGCAAAACAGTCCATACAAACCAACAATTCTTCCAGTCCATGTCTTGCAGCACGCCACACCTTAACGATTGCCTGTTTTACAAGCTCGTTTCTGAATTGAAAGCTTTTGCTTGCTTCCTAGCGGGGGGTTGCAGTAGTGACTACGATTGTACGAAGAAAAGAAGCAAGCCACGAGGACGTTTTCCGTTCATATTTTCTTCACAATCAACTCTGACTCCAACTGTGATATTCCTTTACTTCTGCTTGTTCTACCGAGCACGGTTTTCCGCTCAGATGTATATATAAGCTGGGTCTTAATCAAGCCCACGCAACACGTGTGACACGCTTTCGCTTTGCTACTGCATTTACTACTTGCATTGTTTAGCGTCATCTCGGCACGTATTCGGTACTACCTAATACCACAATACGCCAATGAACGTCGACAACTCCCACGAGTGTTTTTGGTCTACCTCGGACAACGAGAGCTTAGGAGGTCGCGCGCAATTTGAGATTCGTAAGAAGACTCACCGGCAGACCCTCAACACCCGTTACCTTCAATACTCATACTGAGTTGGCGTCAAAACAGGTTCGTTGAGGAAAAAATGTAGAGGAAGCAAAGGTGAAAATAGAAGAACAGGAGAGGATTTCACTGGGGTTTGGAAACACTCAGCAGACAAAATACTACGGAGGAGAGTATCAGGTGTTCAAGAGGAGGTACGGTTATTAGAAGAAACAAATTTTTACGAAGGACACTTTAGTCCAAGCAGCACCGGCACCATTTGAGCGGAATTGCTCAAACGAGGTTCCTGAACCTAGACTGAGATGAAAATGAAATTACTGATTCTAATTTGGCTCTGTATAAAAACAGATTCGTTGGGAAAACATGTAGAGGAAGCAAATATGATAATAGAAGAACCACAGTGAGCCTGATAGATGTTCTGAAGCATTCAGCAGGCAATATAGTAAGGACGAGAGGATTGGATGATCAAAGAAGTTACGTTAAGCAAAAGAAAGAAGGTTTTACGAAACACATTTCTGTCTAAATAGTACCTCAATTGTTTGATCGGTTGTGTTCAAACGTTTTCCGCAATTTTTTGCTGAAATATCCATGGAAGAACATATTTTTGTTCATGCTTTTGACGAGATATTGGAATACTTCCTAAAAGTAGCCGAAGGACGCTAAAGTGAAAAGAGAAGAGGATAATAAAACTTGAATGAGCTTTGAGAGCGGTAACTGGACGATAGGGGAAGCAGGAGAGGATCGGGTGTTCAAATGGAGCTCAGTTGAGGAGAGCACAGTTCTTTGAAAGAAATTTTCGGCTAAGCACAACCGAGACCTCTGAAGTAGAAATGCCTAAACATGTTCTGTAGAGCTAAACTGAAATATAGATGAAAATACAGACTCTGGTTTGCCTTAATGACGACAAAATCCGTCCGTTGGTAAGAGGAGGCGAAGGATGCTTTATTTAAAATAGAAGAGCAAACGAGAATTCCATCGAGGTGAGAGAACTGTTGGTGGGTCGGTAGCTAAGCACGAGCCTATGATATGGTGCAAAATTTGTTATTTTGGAAGGCAACAGCGCGTCTTATTGAAAATGGAAAAGCAACAATAATTGATGCCGTTTTAAAACTGCAGCTCTAGTGCAAAAGCTTCTTCTACAGTCAAAATTGAGTTGGTCAGTTGGAACATTGTTTGGACCGTGAGGAATTTATTTATTGCAGCTTTGAATAAATAAATGGACGGACAGGATTGGATGTCACTCGGAAATTTGTTCCATAGTCCGGGGTACAAAGAAATAAAGATGTTTTTAATGGAGTCCTTGGAGAACGGGAGGGGTCAAGTGAAATTTCGATTACGAAGTGGGTAGCCACATTCGTTTTTCAAATCCATTTGGGTAGTCGAAGAGAAGATCCGTTTATGGAGAATATTGTAAAAGACGCCTTAGCTGAGCTGTACGGCGCAGCCAAAGAAGTTCCAGCTGCAAACTTTCGCATTGTTCTTTGTACAATAGCTGTGAGGAAAAGCCAATGAGCTGCTTTGTGAAAGACCTCGGAATATTTTTCAGTTCTCTCCTTGAGGTTTTGCTCATGGTTGAGTAGAAATTTAGTAGTACTCACAGAGTGGTCTTATATGGGAAGTGTAGTATATGAGTTTGTTTTCTTGCAGTTTCAGGGACCTAATGACGAATCCGGATGTTCGGCGTGCCTTGGTGGCTTGAAAAGCTGCTTGCTCAGAAAAGTTGAGCGTACATGAGTACTGGATTCCTAGGTCCTTTACAGTAGAGCTAGAGGGAATGGAACAGTTAGGAAGGGTTAGAGCTCCGTGGGCTAAGACACATCGGTAGATGAGAGCACCGCTTTTGTTGGGTAAAACATTCATGCACCATGTTACCCTCCAGGATTCAAGGGAGGGAAAGTCGGCTGAGATTTTCTGAGCTAAGCTGGAAGAGTGCGTTGATGATGATTTGGCAAATAGGAAAGGGAGATCGAACGGAGAAGATATCATTTACACACATGAGGACCAGTAAAGCGCCGAGCACACAACCTTCGATGACTCCGCTGGTTATCGGTTTGGGGCTCGATTGGGAGCCGTTGATCATAACTGTTTGGGTTTGGTTAGAGAGGTAAGAGGTGAGCCATGACAGAAGAGATGCAGTGATTCCTTAACCTCAAATTTTTGCCAAAAAACGTGCGTGTGAGTCACAACCAAGAGCTTTTACCAAGTCTAAGAATAGTACTATGACTTGCGACAATCAATCGACGCCGTGAGAAGATTGTAAAACACAAGTCGGCATGTCGTGCATGAACGAAGTTTCATAACACCATGTTGGCTATGGTAATGAGACTGTTCGTCAGCAGGCGTTGTATTCCTTGAGATTTAACGATTTTTTCCAATAATCTGGCTATTATGGGTGTATGACTGATTAGATAGTAGTTGTCAATAGATTTTAGGAGTCCTTTATGTGGCGGGGGATGATGATGCAGGACTTTTATTGAGCAGGAAAGATACCATTGTTCAGTAAGAGAGTGAAAAGGTTTAAAAGGATAACAGCTAAGTCGGAGCCACCATAAAGATACAGAGTGAGTGATAGTTCGTCGGGACCGGACCTAATGGAGGGTAGATACGGTGCGGAGTAAGCTTTGGATGTCGGAAAGGGTGAAGGAGATCATCGAAAGTGTCGCGTCTGTCAAAGGTAGTAAGACGGGGTAGATGCCGATCTCGTCTGAGTTCGTGGCAGAGAGAAAAAAAGCGGTTGAAGGCTTCACATATTTTGTGGGCAATGTCAACGCGGGAGTTATCGAGTAGTAATAGGTAAGTTATTCTTGGAGAAGGTTGTTTATTTCTGGTAGACAATATTTGCGCTAGGTTCCGTATTTTGTCTGATTTTGAGAGTGTTTGCTGCTCTTGCTTTCTAAGAGCATTTTCCCTGGCAGTGAGTATATTTTTAGACAGTTTATGTAAGTGGAGTAAGATGGAAAAGTCGTGCGTTTTCAGTTAGAGCTGATGGATCCTAAGGTATTTAGCATCAAGACCCTGGGTGGTGGGTTTTCTACTCCGTTGGAGGCTTACTAGTGTAAGTGCTTCTTTCAAGCATTGATTAAGGTTTGTGTAAAAGATATCTACCGCACTCTGGGGGTCTTCTATTAGAAAAAACGAATCCCAAACTTGTCAGCGGATTAAGATAGGAATATCATTTCACTTGATTAGATAATAGAGTGGGAAGTGCGTGGGTTTTTGATGTGCTGGAAATGGGACCTCGAGTTTGCATGAGAGTACTCTATGGTCACTGCCCGGAAAGTAGTCCAGGACAGGGGTGGATACCTTAAGGAGTCCACTGGAAAAAATCAAGTCCAGTATGTGGTCACTTCTCGTTGGAATGTTTGTGTATTGGATCCATCTGCAGATTCTTATACTGGATAGGAATTCATGAAGGGCACTTGGAGCCGTAAGAGAGGTCCAGTTTATGTTCTGGAGGTTAAAGTCTCCTGCGATTAGTTTCGCCTCGGAGAGACGGTTGGCGATATAATTGAAGGAGTCAAGAATTGGTTTCAGATTTAAAAGGCCATTACCGGGTGGCCTATAGACACATCCTGTGTTTAGAACCATATTTTTAATACGACTGAAAACCACAGGGAGTCCGGGGTCCCATCGAGAAACGGGTGTTTCAAAAAGGAAAACGATAGAGATTGTCTTATAATATCGAGATCTAATGTGAGCGCCAGCTACTTTATTGCCTTTGTTTTGGGGCAGATGGATCCTGCATTGATAAGGGTTAATGCGAGAAATGACCTAACAGAGATAGGAGTGGAATCAATGACTTGCGGGATGTGTAACGCCGATTGAAAGAGGTGTTGAGATAGAATGAGAGGAGGGTTTGTGAAAGGGAGTGGGTTTGGGTGTATTAGTGCAGGGTCAGATATAGGGGAAGAGTTAGAAATGCGGTTGATAGTAAGGCCTCCATTTTGGTACGGAGGGTTGAGACATCCAGTGAAACAGAGACCAAGTTTTGAAAGAGAGTAATAGCGAGGCAGCATTAAGATTTGTGGGTCGAAAAGGGGGATATGTGCGTAGGGGTGGTGGTACTGAGTGAAATGCTCGCTGTGTAATATTGTATGCGAGGGAGCGTGGAAGGTTGAGGCTTAGGGTTTGGGTGTGGGAAGGATATAGAGTGCATCCTGCAAATGGTGGTCTACGGGGAATTGAAAGTGGGATTGTTGTGCTAAGTGTCCGGGTTGCGGATAGGGCAGTAGAGCGGCAGTCGGTATTTGTTGCTCGGGAGGGCAAACCAGAATAGATTTGTGGGTCGTTTTCGGAGGGAATTTTACCATTGAGACTGGGCGGTGGGTTGAGTTTAGGGAGGGTGAACTAGATGCTTTCCTAATTTGCCGGGTGTATGTGGCCTTCATATTGGGTTCTCGATGTCGAAGCTATTTTCCGGCTGGATGAGCGACTTCCACAAGCCGGCAAGTGCAATCCTTTATTCTGTGGGCGTCTGGGGGTGGGAGAAGAATAAGTGTCCAGGTCTGCACTAGTTAATACAGATATGATTTGGCTACTGACTGCCGCAACTTTAAGAGTAGTGTTACGTAATTTACTAACGAGTAAAGTTGGAGTGATTGGATTTCCGGGTGTGGGTTTTTTTGACAGCACTTAGCAACACCTCTCTTTGTAGAGGCGTTTTATCGGGGGCCACCCGAACGTTTTTGAATTGGGTGCTGATTGCAATCGTGGCCTGACTTTGGATGGACTCTTGTGCATATGAGGGATCTTGGTAGCTAAATATAAACGAGCATGTCGTTCTCTGGGACCGCTTTCGCAGTTGAATGCTTCGGCATTGCACCGAGAGCATGTTACAAGCCAACAGGATGGTAGATTTTACCGAATACAGCAGGAATCCATCTAGTACATTGAATACTATGGCAACGCGTGCATTCGAATGCGATATATGACCTCTGTGGAGATCGAATCAATGAAAATTGGTATGCGTAGTAGAATTTCTCCAGTATTAGGGATTGAAGGGTCAAAGAAGTGGTGGAGATGGGCAAGTGAGGCTACTAGTTTGTCGAAAGAAGTCATTTTGGAAGATGGGCTCTCAAGGTCATTTTCAATCTTCCTGCACTTCTCACTTGTTTCTACTACTATGTCAGACATGGATACAGAGCAAGGGACAGGATAAGATGGTCTAGCTTTTGGCAGCCGGGTACGGCGAGTTTTAGAAGGCAAACTAATTGTGGCTGGTTTCTTACTATGACCTATACTCAAAAAAAGCTATTTGTCGCTTTTCAGATGAAGATAGCTAATTTGCGATAACAAGCAAGAACTCACGTTGGTGTGACGTTTATGCAATCATAGAAAGGCATAAGAGTAGGTCCGTGCCTACGGTAGCTAACCATTGGTCGAAACCGAATAACTTCGTGATCACTTTTGCCCAACCGTCCGTCCATATTTAGATTATTTATATCTGGGCAGTACCTTGTGACAACTAGGTCTAGCATAGAGGGTCTCTGTTGGCCTCAGTATCTCGTTGCTCTTGTAACACGTTGTGTGAGATCTCTTTCCCGTAGACTCTTCAGAAACCGTTGCCCTTGAGAACCTCTAGTCGTGGATCCATGTGCCCAGGCTATCTCCGGAAATTTGAAGTCACCTATTATGTGAAACCTGTCATAGCTAGCCAGAGTTTCTTGCATAATCCGCAAAAGCTCTGTATCTTACCCGGGAGTCGCAAGAGGGGGGGGGCACGGTAGACGCATAGTATGCCTATCTGTCTTCTTCGGAGTTGGACACAGCATTCTTCTGCTTGGATGTTAGGGGTAGCTAAGACCATCTATGCTTCCCACTGGCTGAGGGAGGACTTAACTAATATTAGTACACTGCCCCCCTGTCTGCTGTCTACTCTACCCTGCCGGTAACTGGTATAGTCCCCTAGGCCGGCAATATCTTGCAATTCCTGCGACCAAAATTCCGTGATAACGACGATTTCGGATCCCTGAGAGCGTGGTGCATTCTCATCCCATTTTCCTTAGACACTACAAGCGTTAGTATACCAAACTGCAATGCTCTATGCTTGTAGCTGTTTCGAATGGGGCCCATTAATGCTCTTGGAGTACTCGGGCTTAATACCCGAGGGATAACCCGGTTTTATCCTGTAGTGTAACAACTGGAGGCCGTCTCCGTTATTCATGATATGCCACCTTTAGATCTACCTAGTCGGCTGACATTTGAGAAACTCTAGGTCCTCGTGTTCGGGACTGGTATTTGTGCCCAATCCTGGCCGGCGGTTAGGTGTATTCGCTACTACTGTTGCCCAGCTGTGACCCTCTGACACCCTTTCATTTGAAGAGGTTCCCTGCGCCCCGCTCCTGAGATTGTCTTCTCTGAAGAAACGGATTTCTTCGCTACAGTTTTTAGCTTTGCGGCAGCTACGGGGCTGGAAGAGGTGGTTGTTTTCTTCGTTCTAACCGCTTTCGTTTCGCTTTCCCTCATTTCTCACAACAGAGTCCCTTTAGGCTTTGGCGTTAATCTGCTCAACAGTTAACCCTCCGGTCCGTGTGCGCCCTTTAATGTGCACACCTGGCCCCGAGTTTTCGTTGTGTTAGTAGCCAACTTAGCTTTTCGGGCGCTCCTACCCTTCGTCGCTTAGCTACTGCATTCTTTGGCACCCCTAGTTCGGGTCCACTGATGGGTGGCCAGTTGATTCAACGGACCACCGTACCATTATCCAGGGTGACAATTATGCCGTTCCTGAAGATGTTTTATATTGCCGCTGCTCTGGACAATAATAAATCAACGAGTAATATGCAGCCAAAATTGGATCCCAAAACGTCAATAAACGAACGATCCAGCAAATTTGTACGGTACTGCATTAATAAACAATCAAATAATTAAATAAAATTTGTACACACCTCGAAGTGATATCGAAACAACTTTAAAACATGAGCCAAGTGTTACTGTGAGCGTAATTCAATAATTATGAACGGAACAAAATGAGTCTGGATAAGAATAACACGCCGCACGTCACGCTGGACTCGAAGGAGTCAAATATGAGCGGTCAGGTTGCGCTTAAAACAAATAGAATACGAATGAATCATTAAAACAAACGAAGTCAGATATTGGAAGCGATGTGTAAATATATACAAGGGAGGTAGAATGTCAAATGTCTATGTATGTATGAGACGGATGGTGTTAGGTGAATGGAGCGTGAAATCTGCGAAATGTGGAACCAAGGAGGATTGGCTGACCTGTGGAAGAATGTTCGACGGTTTACGTAACTCCGGGAATCTGGTGAGAACCTTGTGAAAAAGATCTCCTTTAAGTGGTCTGTAGATGATGTGGCAGACAGATGTTCCGCATGTCGCGACGCCTTTTGCCTCACAAGCTGTAAGATGGTCTACTAGCGTGTGGCCTTAGGGATCGTCCATGATATTGAAATGATGAAGTAAATCAATGCTAGTGATCGACTGTGAAGGGTCAGCGATGATGAAGATCCTTGGAAAACTACAGCAAATTCCGAGATTCAGGTTGATTGAACGCTCGCCGTAAGTTTTAATTGGGTTTGGTTGGCTGCGACCAATTTAATAGTCGATAAATGGCACTGATCTATGATAACGCTAACCTGGGCACCGGTGTGGACTAGAAAATTTGTGCAAGTGACTTAGTCTGTGATGTGGAATAGGCAACTTGGGGTACCTCTAAGCTTCTCTCTACATGTGACACATTCTGATGCAGTAGTTGTGCTCACATTGTATTCCATGGTCTACACACACAGTACACCTCCCGAGTCTCAAACCTCGAGAAGTGGAACCAACCCCACTCGGTGAACACTTGATAAAAGTAATGTCACCTATTCACAACCAAACCTGTACCCTAATCCCTTATATCCATTTGATGATCCTTCACAAATGGCATCTTGACTTAACCTCTCTAACCTCTCGTCATACATAGTACATTTCTCGAACTTGACTTTTAACATTATATTTGAATCCCGTTGTGTTGAACCCTCTGTTTTGCCTGATCTCTTTATCTATTTGGCCGGTATATTTCGCGCGCACTTTCATTTTAAATATACATATGTATATATATTTATATATATATTTATGTATTCGGGCAGTTACGCTCCTCGCGTATTCCTTCGTAACATGCTGTTCCCCTCCTCCCTTCTCAGCTGGGTATTAACTCAGACTGCCAAGTTTCGCCTTTTTCTTTCAGATTCGGTTGGCTTGGGCCTACCGAAGGCTTGGGA
>UZAN01052303.1:4741-15438 GCA_900618425.1 Echinostoma caproni
CTTGGCCATTAAGAAAACAAGATAAGGATAGACCATCGCTGTTTGAAGACCGCTGTCCACGCAGTATTGCACGAATCTGGTGGGGCAGCTGGACGAGCGATGCTGAGGTTAGGCTCAGAGTTTTAGGTCAATGCGGTCTCCCACTGGAGCAAATGGTCGACCTCTATAGATTACGTTGGTTAGAGCATGTGTTATGCATGTTACCAGATAGGTTGCCACGGCGAGCGATGTTCGCCGAGGCAGGTAAGGGGTGGTCAAACGGGGACCTGGCATGAGGGTATGAAAACCCTAACCAGGGGACTGGGTCACAGGCTCTTCGGCTCTCTGGCTGGGGACCCCGAGGTCATGGTCACCGATGGCGAGAGACGCTGAGTGATATGGCTGAGTGTCGTAAACAGTGGCGTTCGTGCATTTTCTGTCTGTTCATTCAAATTGGCCGCCAAAAGACAGCAACTAAAACTGGCGCACGAAAGTGCATGGTCAGTGGTTGTATAAACTGAAGTGAGTGAAGTGACTGAGTGTTATTGAGACTCCTATCCACCTTCTGTTCATTTTATAATTAATCCATGCCTAGTGTGTCAGGCAGGTGTGTGTGTGTGTGCTTCTTGCACGTTTCACCTTTTTTATCTTCACTTGGATGCATTTTACTCTTACTCATATCCTATCCATTGTTTTGTTGTCTCAGTGCACGCACCCGAGATTAGGTTTCTCAAATGTGCTCGCACGTGTGCGTGCGCACACACTCAAACACCACGACCATCGTGATAAGCCTTGGGATACAGTTCATGCGATTTGATCGATCACTTACTTCTTGATTCGCTCAGTTTTATCCTCATCCATGAACGGAGGCTCAAACGTACGCCTAAGCCATGAGCTAATCCCACCGGGGCAAACCGAAACTGCCTTTTGATTAAAGCGGTTTTTTTTCAGTTTGTACAACCACCGACTCTGCACTTTTGTGCTTTGATTTCGGTTACTGTCCTTTGGCTGTCCATTTGGATGATGGAGTATGGAAAAGAAAGTGAAGAATTTCAGCAAACTAATGTTGCAGGGAAATAAAGAAGCTGCACGGNGTCACTGTTTATGACACTCAGACGTATCATTCAGGGTCTTTAACCGTCGGTTACGGTGATCCCGAGGTCCCCATCCAGGGTGCCTAACGCGATCTGTATGACCGAGTGTCCTGGTTAGGATTTTCCTAGTCTTATTTTGACCACCCTTGACCTTTTCTTCACCCTCTGTCTGCCTCGGCAAACACCGCGCGCCATGGCAACCTATTTGATGACATGCGTAACACATGCCCCGAACAACGCAATCTATGGAGGCCAACCACTGGCTTCAGTGGGTGACTGCGATTACCTAAAACTCTGCACCTAACCTCAGCATTGCTCATCAGATTTGTTCAATACTGCGTAGACAGCGATGTTCAAACACCGACAATCTGGCTCCTGTTTCCCTGATATTTCAGTTTCTGCGCTGTATAGCAGAACTAGGGCGGTAAATCTCTCAGATCGCAACACAGGTTTTCCAAGGTAAAAGCTTACTTAAACTTGATTGAGGCACTGACTGGTCTATCAAAAATTGATCGACTAAATCTCATAGGAAGACCATGAACTGCGCCCTGAAGCTTATCGCGATGGTGGTGGTGTGACTTGGTTTAGAACACCAAATCGGCTGCGCACACTGTGAAACAACGAACTTCACTTAACCCGAGCTACGACTGAGATGCGATCGCGGTCAGTTGTTAATCTATCGATATATTTAGTGTGCAACCACTGTTCGTCCAAACTACTGCCTTTTAACCCCGGGTGCGACAAAAAAGAACAAGAATTTGTTTGCAGAGTGTGCACAACTCAAATTTGGCATACAAATAAACTGAAGGTTTCCTCCTATTAGTGATTCAAACTTTCCAATATTCTGATAGCTGACTATTGTATATAATCGTCTATCGAGCAATAAAAAAAACAATCCGTTTAGCGCCAACACTACAGGTTAGATGAGTCCGTATTGACGGCACCCAACCCAAGATAAAAATTGTGATGTTCAGTGCAAATGCACGTTGTGTTCAATGTCTATCACATTGCCCACAGCTGCCTTGAATTATAATCGTTTATTGTTGTGCAAAGTCCCAAGCTTTTGGTGGCTCACTTCCCATTTTAGAGTATACAATTGGTGCACTGCTGATAAGTTTGCTTTTGTACGCTTTTCATCTTAGACTTAATCGTACCCCAGTCGGTAGATGCATTCGCACTGCAGATGAGACACAATCAGGTCTAAACAGCTGTCCAATGCTTCTTAGCTTTTCAGTTCACGCTTTATTTGCTATATACACGACGAATTCCCGTTTAAACTTTAATCGTACCTAACAATTAGTCAGCTTCTTGTATTCATGCATGAAAAATCTCGAAGTTGAGGTACTACTCACATCTGTGAGTAGTTTGTTTGGATTGCACAAAACAATGTGAAGATTTCTCACAACGGTCAAGAATGAACAAGATCTCCTGGAGCAAACTGCTGTGTTCAGATTTGTAACCACAGAAAATGCGTATCTACCGTCGAACTGTTCCATTGATTATCTTGCGTGTTCGTCGGAATTATGATGACTTTGTTACAAATGAGACGTTTTGTTGCATGTACGCCAATCTATCGATACCCTTATCGGTATTCGTGATAAACAACTTTGCTCTCGTCTCAGCACGGTCTTGTGGATATATAACATTATGACTACCGTGTGTAAAAAAAGTCTTCGGTCACCCCTTGAGAAACCTTTTTAAGCTGTATTTTGAAGATGATAACTGTAGTGCTTGTCGACAAGCAGTTCAGCATGAAATCTACCGTGGGTTGCACGGCCCAGTGGTGGTACCTATAGGACAAAAAGACAGAAAATATCGCCTACCATGAGTAAACCTACTTTGTTTTTCTGGCCCCGCCACTCGTCGTCTGACACTTTCATTCCGTGTAGCTCGTACAGAGTAACCACTGCTTACCCATATACCACTTGAAAACGCGCCCTGTCGCGTACAGATACGCTGATCAAAGGCTTCTAGCAGCCTCCAAATATAGCGGAATAACCATCCAATGCTTTTTTGTTCACAGTTGCTTATTTCTTGGAACTTCGAAAGGTACGAAAGTGGTGTACATTTTGGGCACGCTTTTGTAAGTAACTTTCTGTGATCCAGCTTTAAGCCCGATACTGTTACTGAAAAACTGCATTGGTTAGCTTGGTGCATTGTCTGCTGTAAGAGTGACATGTTGCACAAATGTGGTGAAAAAAACGAGTCTCGAATGTGGATTACACTCCGCTTGTGATTCTCTCTGGACATGCTAGTCAAATCAGCTGCCATACTGCAAATTCCAGCTGTTTGGCTTCGTGTAAGACAAAAACTTGAATAAATCAATTTCACTTGAAACGCCGCACAAGGACTATCAGCATTATCACCGTAAGGTGAAATAAAATGATGCGAGCTTTGACAAGCGCTGGGACATGTGCAATGCTTATGAAGTAAATGCAAATGTTTCCCATACATCTCACTTCCTTCTCGTGTTGCACGCAAGATCGGTTTCTTATTCTGCACTTGACATTTATTCACTCCGATCTGTCTTCTGTTGTGCAGAACAAACTGACTTCAACCACGAATACTGCTACCCACATGCGAGGGTAATGCGTTACTCTCCTCCTCTCGACTGTATTCGACATTAAGCTATTCTCTCTGATATAAACTTCCCCTTACCATTCAACATTTAGTAGTCATCAGCCCGTTGCCAGGTGCCCCCAATAACTCAGACTATCGCTGTCTGGAGACAATGCGCGATATGGCATTTAATCGAATTCGGTGGTCCTAGATATCTGCAATCCCAAAAATAAAGAGATGAAAAGTCAAAATTGTGTGCAGGAAAAGAACTATTTTTTATCCCCCACCCGGAACTGATTGCTTTTTATCTTGCTTATGTGATGTTTTTTCCCATCCATGGTTATTTTGGCACCATACACATTTATATTTCATAATAAGTAGCATGTGAATAACTTGAAAAATTTCTCTGGAAGCACACGGCGGTTCTTGCCACTTGTCTGGCAATCTTTCGTCACTTCATTCGTGTACTTGTATCTAGGATGTGTATCGTCGTCACAGTAACGTCATTTGCAACACCGGATGGACAGCTCTTTCAAAGCCAGTCCGATATATATATGCTTCCAGGGAAATTTTGTCCGGCCATTCAAATACTACTCATTATGAAATATATATCACTTATCTGAGTTTTATCTCTTATACACATCTATTCTACATTTCTGAGTCACTCTAGGACCAGCATTACCAGTGGTCTATTCCTAGTTGCCATACCGGGATATATGATACACAAAAGTTGCATAAGCCGATCCGTACCGTGATTAATAGTCCACTTCTAGTTCGTCTCAGTACAGTGAACTGAAATAAAATCCCCTAGCCCCTGGTTGAGAAATGGTGAAAGGAATGCCGATACTCATCCGAATGGTGCACACGCGGAAGATTCCCCGCCCCTAAAATCCATTTGAATCTATGGTTTTGTTATTTGTCAGTTTGTCTTAACGGTACAGATGCGCGTTTATCCTACATTGGATTGTCGTAAACTTTATTGTTCACTCCACCATAAAATTTTCCCATTTACAGGCAAGCTTATCAGGACATCAATGGTTGTTAAACGTCTCATTGGATGCTAATAGTGCCAGTTCCTCGAGCGCCACTACCGCCCTGTGTATCCGGCACGATGTGGACGGGGTTGTATGGCTTCCACACCATCTGAACGAACCCGCTCCACACACGAGTGCATCCAAGACGAAGAAACGCACCGATCGGACTAACCCCACATGCCCTTGGCTGCATACATGCACGTTACAAGCTTTCGGCTACGTCCTAGCAAGCAAAAGAGATCATCGATTTGTGTCCGCCCCACTACTAACACCTCCCACTCCCCTACCATTTGTTGCGGTAGCCGATGCATCGAAGAGGATCTACGTGTATCGTCAACCGTTGGACACCAGCGATTTTCCCAGTGGGGATACTGAGCTTCGTCGTCGTAAGGTTGCCAAGACAGATCAACCCATTCCCGAAGGTGTCGTGCATGTCGCCTGGCAACATGTGATCTGTTTGCCCGACAATGAACCGATTATCGGATTTGTGGCTTTGTCTAAACCGTATCCCGCATGTGTGGCGTGTACGCAAAACAATTTGTATCTGCTCTCGTTACTTGGCTAGAAACAAACTTTTGTTCCCCGGGGGCCTTGTCCCCGTTGTCATCGGTTTCTATTTCTATTGAAAATAAACATGCCTGCAATTTTCATTCTTCATTTTTTTTCAAGAGATAACCTTCTCTTGGACCGGGGACTTAGACAGAAAACGCAAACTGTCTTGCATCTGTGCTACTATGGGTTATTGAATTGAGATGAGATAGACTTGTTTCTGGCTTACGGTACGAGTCCCAGGTAAACGGTGAACGTTCGATGAGCCGACGACTCTGTCAGATATGCACAAGAAAAAATAAAACAAAAAGAAATCAAGGTACGGAAACTGCAGTGTTTGTTTATTTCCATCTGGGTAGCAATCAGTTCAACTGGTGAATGATCGGGTCCAATAACGCATGGGCTGATGTCCTAGTCTGTGACGGGGCTGGGAAGGAGCGGGGTAGTAAGGAACACAGCATTGCCTGTCCTCATATTCTTGGTTATGTACATTATGCGGAGGAAGGATTGCGAAATGGGCAAGATCACACGCACAGCGTCAGAAACGAGAGAGAGAAAAAACAAGTTGGGTCGGTGAAAAACGAGGGCCTGGACAAAGTCGGTCAACTGGCAATGGGCAAGCGACCACTCATTGCGATTTGCAAGTGCCGCAAACGAACAGCCAGTTTGTCTAGCGCTTGATAACGTGCTTCGGATGTGGCTTCCGGGCTCAAGACCAAAATCTGTTGTTCTTGGTCAATTTTTGCCTGTATACTGTTGTCCAGGATACAAGCCACGAGTAAACTCTCCACCTCCGCATCGCTGAGTTTGAGTTGTTGCGAGATGAATGGAATGCGAATACGCGTGTACGGTCGGATCAATTTGATCAGGACCTCGGTACGAATATTGCGCAACAAGTCCTCGATGTGCTCGCGGATGAACGGATCCTCCATGATTGAGTCCCGCTCGCGCCGTAATATGCTCTCGAACTCGGCTATATCATTGTTTTGATACGCTGTGACCAGACTTGTCATCGCCATGATCTGTGGATCGTTCTTATAGGGTTTGGTTTCCTGAGGGGAAATAAGAGGACGTGAAATATATTCGGGGAAATGGGTTTTCAAAACTGGTTTTGACAACACAGGTCAGTCAGACTATCGTAATAGAAGATAACAGACCAGTTAAATTCACCGAATCGCGGCACATTTTTGTTCACAGTACTTCCCTCTTTCGGGTCATATGTATCCGACAAGAATAATATGCCTCTAAGGGTAGTATGTTTGGAATAATCCATTAGACTGCTCATAGACACTGTTGATGGTCTTGGGTGTGGGTTTTACTCCTTGAGAGATTGTTATTTCTCCAACAGTCCTGACAGGGACACAAAAAGTATGCACTGCTGACGAGCCCTGAAACAGCTGTCTCGGTGCTCACTGTCGATCATCACACAAATCGTTCCATCGCTTATAAACACATTCAACTAAAGAGGAATTAGCGATCTACCAAGGAGTGAAACCCACACACAAGACCATCAACAGTGCTCGGTGCCAGTGAATAATCGAGTGGATTATTCCAAATTTACTAATCTTGATTGCTTAAACCATTCACACAAAATGATATCCGTCGACCGTGTCGCTCAGGAGTATGGGTTAGGGGATCCAGATCCGAATGTGGTTTGAGACCTGACAGGGACATAAAAATTACGCACTACTGACAGGACGAAACAGCTGTCCAGTGCTTTCTGTCGCTCATCACAAACTTTCCATCGCTAATCATATGCCTCTTTTCGACCAAACATGCTATTTAGTTAATCTCCTTTCCGCTTGGATGGTTCAATGGAATTTTAACTGTTCGTGTCGTTTCTTCGTTAGTTTTTTTTAAGAGGCGGGGGATTAAAGCGTAAACCGGAGAAATTTCTATTGGCCATAGACTATCCAAACCACAAAAACAATAAATAGGCTATGTTTTATTAAAGGTTATGGAGAAGTGGTGTGCTCCCCACTTCGTCCTCTCAACAATGAAGTGTTGGTTTTATAGAACTACCAAAGGGATTAACGTTATAACACCTAGTAAAAATATCCTCCCTTTGAGACGTGAAACAACTTCAGCGATGCGCTAAACATTCGCATTCGGATTGCTTTTCTAATATCCAACTGTTCAGATGCGGCAAGTTTGCTTGTCACCATCAGTTACACACGATCGTCTTTCCCGGACACAGGCCCCATCATACCAGGAAGGTAACAATTTAGGGAACAGATTTGATTTTAGTGGGGGAACGTAGGATATGTCGAGCATCAACGAACCAGTCGAGCATTCACTGAATATCCTGGAGAAGATACTCCAGTAAATCAACTAGATTAAAACCGTGAACCTAACCTTGGAATTACTTGTCTCATTTCTTCCCCCAGACTAGTGCAATGTGACACAGATAGCAGTGTTCGAACAGATAGTCTACCTTTGTGCCATTCACGTACTTGCCAAGCCTCTGCAGCATACACGTAACCCTTCACGAACAGAGCAATTTCGCGGAAGTGCTATGGACGTCTGAAGCTGGCATATTTCGAAGACAGCCAGCACCATAGTATAGAGCGGTCGACCGAGTCGTAAGCCGCTAGAGGAAGACAGAAATGGTGGGTCTACCGATATTATACTTTACACACGTCTGACGCCAGACCGTGCCAAACAAATCTTTATAAAAAGGAAAATGTTCCATGATTTGCATGTGGGCTGAATACTTCCAGGTTGCCCAGGCCAAGGCAGGTGAACTTTCTTGAGGAATTTACAACCCAAGCTTTCGGATAGACAAAGCCTGACCCGCAAGGCAGCGGGGCGGTATGTGAAGAGAAGCAATCCATTTCGTGCCGATGTTCACTTCATCAAATCATATGCCCTTTGAACGGGGTCAAACGTCCAAGGTGACCACTGCCACACAGAGGAGGGTGTGTGTGTGGTTCGTACGCCTCCTCATGGTTGGTTTGGAATCAGGGTTTTTTGCCAACTCCCCTAGGTGAACTACCAGTGGTCCACCAATCCGGATGTCAGCTCTTCGTCCTCTCACTCTGGTGGGAAAACACCTCCGCTAAGAGAAGGTAGTGAGCAGGGCTTCCTCAATAGAATTGGCTATTTGAGACGCTTGGTTGTAGGGGTGCATTTCGCAAGATGCAAGGGACGGGTGACCAGCCTCAACCCTAGACACCCACCCCCGACCATACTGGGTCTATAAGAGTGCTCGTGTTCAAAAATTTGGTAATGGAAATGTGGTCGATGCAATCTCGACCAGGTCTAAGACCAGCCTGATTCTCACGCGTGCCCTGTTCACGTGCGGCAGGCAGTTTGTGAAGTATGATGCGAGTGAGAAGTTTAGAGATAATTTTGAATAAAATAATTCCTCGACGGTTTTCACAAGAAGATCTGTCACCTTTGTTGTAAATCGGTAAGATGACAGATTCGCATCTCATATTGAGCTCAAGAGTTTCTTTAACTCCAAAACCAAGCCTTGAACTCCATCCTTAGAAGCCGATATGGACGGGCCATTGGAGATAGAAGACCTCAACCTTCCGAAATAGCTTATTTACTCGGAAACCTCCATTTTTGATAGAGGACTGATATCGAATGGTCGTACTTGTTCAGCTCCTTTAGAGGTTGACAGGCTTAGCACCAATGGTGGCCCGGTGAACTGAGCCTCGAAATGTTCAGCCAGTTGTTCAAATCCAGGCCTCCCCCGGACGGTGGGATAAGTCTTTACACTTGATTGGACAGCTACCGCCCAAACAGGGCAGCCCCCAGCCAATAAGGTGCTGTCTCATCGACCTTCCACTTATCTCATCGGGTGCATGAGAATAAGGGCCGATCCGCGAACAGTTGACCGAAAATCAACACGATACACTGAACCGAAACCCGAATGCATTGCGTGACAGGTCTCTCTAAGTTCCAATATGAGTGCTTCGGTCATTCTCCTGTGGTGGATCGACGCCCCACCACCTTTTGGGCAAGACTTTTGAGTCAAGGGCTTCGTTCGGGGTTCTCAAGGAAAAAATTCTTTATCAGGATGGGCTACGGCGAACTGTCTTACCCTAAAGTCCCAGACCCCCATGAGGAAACTCTCCTTATCTGTCTAGTTATCTCTCAAATCTGAAGAGATGCCTCTTGTTTTGCACCACCCATGGATATCCCATCAAGTCAGGTCAAGAAACCACTTTAATTCGCCCCAGTGAGGGATGAACACTCATCTACTAGACAATCACTCTTCTGTAGTGGGAATGGCAGGGTAGAAACAAGAAGAATGATGATACGCTGCATACACTGACAATTAAGTAAATCCAACAAAGTTTGAGGCTTTCAATGATCGGCATTAGTAAGAAACCGTGCGAGGTACGGTACGATGGAAGACTTGCGTTGTGGTGCGTGCTGCTACATGCTCATACTTGGAGCCATTGATAAATGTAGAGATACATTTACTTAAATGAGAATGCAGAGTGTGAGACGGTTCCAGTAGCATTTTGATAGAAAGTTTCCGATAAGCCTAAAGATGCCGTGAAATTATAAACTGTATAATATGTTTGCGTGGTTACTGCTGTATCTACATACGTGTTTGATGGATGTATGTATGAGTTTGAAGTATTTGATCAGAAGATCGGGAAAAATAACTGGGCGATGCATAAAACCAGTGGGGAAGGATACAAGACAAGACAAACCACCTTACTCGATAAGTTGGGGTAGATAGCATTTCAAACGGATAATGTATAACGTGAATTTCCTGACTTTGTGAAACCTCCCAACGATATGAGAACAAGAAAGATTGAGGAAAGTGATGACATCAGGGTATTCGACGAAGCACGTTCTGGATACTTGTTCTCCATTGATAATGATATACTAGCAAGTGTTAATCACATCCAGGTATTTTTCACTCATCAACAAAGAAAATGAGTCGTCTTCGCACTTGGAAGGATTCATTCTAAGGTTATAATGTGAAGACCAGTCGGTGAGCAGGGAAATGTTATGCATAAGTTGGGGTACACGGAGGAATTCGAAAACTTCATGCCATACACAACATCATCGGCATACCTAGTGAGCAAACAATCAGCAAAATCAGATATGGGAGAAATATAGGTTGAGGGCAGGGAGACTAGCACCCTGAAGAACACTTTGAGTGGAGGGTAAAAGTGAAGAGTTGCGACCCTTATATTTAGTATACTATGGGTGGTGGATGAAATAATTCTGTTATTATTATATCGTTATGTTATGATATTATGATAATTATGGTAAGTTGCGGTTGTATACCCTTTTCAAAGATAGTATAAAGAATTTTTGTCCTATCAACGCAATTGAAAGCATCAGTATAGTGAAATAAACAGCCGAATAGCTTCACATTTTCTGTCCAAGGAACGTGATGAACGAGGGATACCAGTGCAACGAGAGTTGATCTGGATCTGTAATGGGCAAATTGAGTGGGGTAAGATGCCTCCAGCTGGGACAACATCTTATGTATTAAAATCTTTTTTAG
>UZAN01052304.1:3239-13997 GCA_900618425.1 Echinostoma caproni
CTGGGCAACCTGGCAGTACTCAGCCCACAAGCCAATCATGGAACATTTTTCTTTTTATAAAGATTATTGTACCATGGTTTGTTTGGCACACAGTCTGTCCTCAGACAAGTGTGAAATATATATATATATATATATATATATATATATGCTTCTATAATTTGGATGACTTTGTAGCTCAGCTGGTAGAGCGTGCGCTGTCCAAAAGCGGCGTCCATGTGTGTTCGAATCCCACTGAGGCTGTTGAACTTTTGACAATCTTGACATGGAATGGCTTACCCAAGTTTTTCGCCGATTGTTTCAATAGCGAGGCCTCACCGACCTCCGTTTTCTTGTATCAGTTGAAGCGGTCGTTGACTAGTCTCTGATACAGCTGTTAACTCCATTTTCCCAACTATCTTGGCTACCAGTTTTCACGGTCATTCTCGAAGCTCTTCGGGAACGAACTTTGCAGATACCATCTACCCCTGTTTTGATCTTGGCTGTTAGTTGTTTTTCTCCATCAGGGCTACTGGTGTTATAATTCCAGAAGGCGAGGATATTGGTTTATTGAGAATAAAAGATGGAAAATCAGTAATTTGGCATACATAACATAGAAAGTCTCATCAAAAGCATACCATCGCAGTTCCCATCCACACGACGGGTAGCGAATGTAGCAATCAATAGTTATTTTTTGAGACCCGGAAAATTGCCCTCGGTGATCATGTTGATTTTTGATCGTTGAAATAAATCAATATTCACAAGTGAGTAGTATCCCACAACGCTGACTCATGAGATAACAATGAATCGGACAGGCCTGAGGCGTAAGTCCCTAAGCAATGTTCTTTAATTGCTCATCTAATCTGATTGCGTCGTTCATCTGCACCACCACGCAACAGTTCAGTTCAACTTATACAACCATTAACCATGCATCTTCGTGCGCCGGCTTTGGTTTCTGTCTTTTGGCTATCCATTTGGATGAACAGTAGGAGAAAGACAGAAACGTTGAAAGTAGAGGCGAACAAAAAATGAAGAATTTCGGTGTTTTAAGGTTGCAAAGAAATTGAGATTCACGAACGCCACTTAGCCATATCACTCAGTGTCTCTAATCATCGGTTACCTGAGCATTGCTCGTCTCAAGTTGACAAATGCTAACTGAGCTTTCTTTTTATCCGAGCTGATGCCTCCACCGGGTGAGATATAGCTGCCCAGATAGCAAAATTTGTCTATTTTCTCTAATACTTCCCCAGTCTGGGTGAGGGGGCTTGACCAAACCAGTACTGTAGCAACATTTTACAAAACGCATACCGAACATGGCTAGGTTGGCACTCAAGGTATCCAGAAAGGCTTGCTACTTACACGGCAGTGAGCTTAGACCAGGTCCTAGTGAACCGCATCAGAACTTAAGTGTGGACAGACTCAGCGCAGGCGGTGATCTTGACGCGGCCATGTTCGATTGGAGAGAACAGATTCTTGTAACAACCAAAGGTATACACCAGAAGTTTATATTATCTTTTCATACGTCTAAATCCAAATTTTGATGGTAATTAACTAAAATGTATCAGTTCATGCTTTATTTACTCTTAACACGCTGAAATTCACTATATATCAGTTCATTTGGACTTTATTTGAAGCGCCCATACTTTCAGCGTACGCTAGACAAAATCGTTTATGAGAAACTTCCACTAGAGGCCTTCATATACGTAGACAAATCCAGTGTGTGGTCGTGACCCTGAAGAATTTGGTGATTACGTTCGACTTTGAACTATTAGTCCGTGGTAATGCGGTTTAACAATAGTGAGGTCTTCGTTTTCCATTGTAGCCGATGTACTTAGACTGATAGGCTGAGACCACAGGTCTTGTTAAGCTTTTTCTCCCTTCCCTGATCGTCGATCAATGCTTACAGCTAATCAAGATCACATAATGCCTTTTCAGTTTTTTCTCCTCTGGTGCTTTGGTTAGCGGTTCGTTTTGCGGAATTGTACCTTAGCCTAATGAACCCAACGAAGTAGTCGGAACGTGAAAGGAGCAACACACTTGGTTGGGGACTACCCAACCTTATTGGACGGCTACTTCTCAATGAGCTGA
This sequence comes from Echinostoma caproni, assembly GCA_900618425.1. Taxonomy (NCBI): domain Eukaryota; kingdom Metazoa; phylum Platyhelminthes; class Trematoda; order Plagiorchiida; family Echinostomatidae; genus Echinostoma; species Echinostoma caproni. The sequence continues at coordinate 5,304 of UZAN01052304.1, forward strand.
AAAGACTCCTATCGTCGAGAAGTACCCGCACGCACGCTGTTCATTCTAACGGTGAACAATGTAGCATAATCACAACAGGTGTTCAGGAACAGACCAAATATTGCACCGGATTGCCCCAAATGTAATACATATGCACGGTCAGACTCTCTCCTAGTTTGCACGTGAGTCTTCACAGTGTGTGTAACAACCCTGATACCACTTATCCCGTTTTCTAGGTCTGAGTGGTATTCATTGTAGTATTCGGTCATCAATTCGCACGTGGTTGCCATTGTCTCTCGTTTGTTAGATCAGAACATATTAAGTGCCAACATCAGTATACCTTGAAACCAGAAACATGGTTGTTCTAGTACAGTTTGAGCTCGAGCAGATGCGATCATGTCTCGTTCTGTACCTGCGAATGTCAGTATCTTCAATTTTCTGTCCTTCCTTCCTTAATTTCACTTGGTGTTCTTTAAAAAACTTCTTCCCTCTTTAGTCCTATTCTCACCCTTGCCGATGACACTACCCTACACTCTTGTTTTATTCGTCTTTATGCACTGTTAACTCCAGCATCAGCGATGACCACTTCCATCTCCGTATCTCCCCGAATTTCGGTCTTGGTCACATTCTTGCTTGGGACTGTCGCGATTATGTTCTCTTTAATGCCGGCAAAACCTCTGATATCCATTTATCTTAAACTTGAACCCTTCTCTCCTGCATTAAATTTAGACTCAAACGTTCTCTGTATCACGGATTCTTGTAACCCAAAAGGATTATTCTCATCTCTTTTATATCCACCGTTTGTTTATTTGTTTACCTCTCGCGATGCACGCAAAATCGGCTTTTTCTTCCGCGCCAGACGTTTCTTCAACTCCATTCTCTCGCTTTATAAAGCTCACATTCGTATAGATATGCAGTCACGTCTGGAGGTGGAACTTCGTCCACTCCTGTTTCTTTTTGATAGGGTTCAACGTGAGACCATTTGTCCCTTACATCTAACCTGCAACCACTAGCTCACCGTCGAGAAGTTGCTCTCTTATCCCGATGCTATTTTTCTTCCTATTCAACGGAACGCGTTTTCCGTCCGTCCCTCCCCCCCCCCCCCCTTTTTTTATTCTCTTTGTAGATTCCGTACACAATCGGACAGTCATGTGTTCCAAGTTACTCTTCCCAGGTGTCCTAGTGCTGACTTTCAATCATCTTTCTCCCCAAGAACAATGCAACTGTGAAACACCCCCTTTTTGATCCTTCTTCCGAGTTCAACTTCCTTATCTTTAAAAGTACAATCAACAATCTGGTTCAGGCTTGAATGTCTCCTTCACTCCCCCGTGTGCAATAAGTCTCGGATTATGGGGTTTACTCTTTTAACTGTGTTCAGTTTTGTGTAGTAAAAAAGAGCTGAACTGTAGTTATCTGTTTAGGGTATCGTGTTTGGATTGATCTATTCAATTTTCTACAGGCACTGTTGGTGGTCTCGAGGGTGTCGGTTTCACTATTTGGGAGGTGATTTATTCTCTACGGCGAAAAGTCTCATCCCTTCGATCTGAGGTCAGGAGTAAGACAAGCATGCTCGCTATCTCTAGTATTGTTCAACTTCCCCGATGATTGGATTCTGCGTCGGGCGATGGAAGGTCATCAAGGCGTCCAAGTTTCCGCGGATTGCTGAATTACTAACCTCGAATCCGCCGATGACGTGATAGTGCTTGGAGAGAACCTGACCGCCTTGCATCAGCTCTCAACCGTATCAAAAGATTTACCACTGAAATTGGCCTTGAGATTAATTCTAACAAAACCGAGATGTTCGCTACTCCGCCTGATCAAGCGGAACATCCCTTGCAACTGGATGGTCGGACAATAGAACTTGGGTCCACCATCGTGCCCAATGGACAAGCCAAAGATGATGTAAAGCGGCGCGTCGACACGGCCCGAACGGCGTTTCTGCCGTTGTCACACCGTCTATCTGTCTTGTGGGTCAGGCTTAGACCGACCGAAGGCTCCGGTTGTGAATTTCCCTGATTGATCCGGGTATTACCCCGCCCATGCATATGCGTTCGTTTGACAGTTGGCTGTTTTATTTAACGTTTTTTCAGATAGTCACTGAAAATGACCAGCAACGTGCACATACAATACCTGCCCGCTGTAAAAATGATCCTGCATGCTGCTAAACATCCAGAAACAGCTGTTAACGGAGTGGTTTTATGTCAACAACAGGATGGGTTGCGTATCGTCGTCACCGATTACATTCCATATTTTCATTCTCCTCTCACTTTGGCACCGATGCTAGAAGTCGCACTACATCAGGTGAGCTAGTAAAGTCAGATCATAATGTTCGTCCTCACACTAGACTGAAGCGTATTGCAGTACGAAGAATCTGAGAATCTGCGGCTACTTTCAAGCGAATGAGCACTCACACGATAATGTGTAAGTTGTTTCCCTGTATCTACGCTCGTGATTAGACCTACAGTGTTTGCGTGCAAAATTGCGGATAAAATTCACGATAAATCCGGGCCGGCTTGTTTGGTCATGGTAAGCGTATGGTTATTCTTTAGCAATCCCCTATCAGCTGCGCAATGATCGGCTTTATCCACCGAGGAATGACTGTTTTGCAGTGTACACTTTGAATCAAGATAAGTGGTCTGAGGCGAAGTGAGTTTGCTGCAAACAAGTGACAAACAAATTGCAGGTACACGATGGATCCCGAAGTTGTGTCCGGTCTGGCAGATTTACTCAAAGGTGATCTATCGAGGGAAATATGCGATTTTGATGATCACCTAAACGACGTTAAATTAGACTATTTCAACGTAAAATTGTCCAGCCATATTGCTGTGAGCACCTGTGATTAATTTTTTTAAAATAAAGCTGTATCTTTGTATCGTTTTTCATGGTTATGGGATATGTCCCGTGGTTCTTTTCTGTTTTATTTGTACTTCCTTTTTATTGAATGCATAATGATACAATTTTCAGGAAGGAGGAAGCGGCCAATCAAAGGGTTGCCATGCAACACAATGTGACAAGTCAGGCAGTAGTCCTGGGATTCGAACACATCCTCCGGGGTGGTAATCTGGTGATGTTGTTTATATTTTCACACACGTCCGAGTTCAGACTGTATACCAAACAAATGACAGTACAGTCATCCTTATAAAAAGAAAATTGTTCCATGATTTACTCGTGGATCTGGTTCCAACCAGATTGCCCAGATCCCAATGCAGGTAGAAATTCTTGGGAGTTCACTACCGGAGCCTGACCCAGGAAGCCATTATGGGCTGCTGTCCAGTTCATGGGACCATACACCCTTTGGACGGGGTCTACTATCCAGGGTGCCCAATACACCTCTATATGCAACTGGATCAGTGGCCACTACTAGAAAAAGATGTGTGGATAGTTCGTACACTCCTTCTGGGTTGTTTAGGGATCAGGGTTTGTAGCCAACTCGCCTACTCGTCCCGTAGTTCGGTGAGGAACCACCCGCCACGAGAGGGCAGTGAGTAGGGCTTTCTCAGCAGAGGCTTAGTCGTATGGACGCATTTTGCGAGGTGGAAGCGGTGACCAACCACAACCCAAGACACTCATCTCCGACCGTACTGAAGCGTTCGGAGGCGTGACATAAGGATCGGTATTGAGACTAAATTTCGGATCTGACAGAACTTTGTACGTTCCACTTTCGTATACGGACGCAAGACGCGACCGCTGCGCGTCAAAGATCTATTCTCAGAGTTCACTGGCAAAACAAAATCTCTCACGATGTCACGGCATTCCTCGGAGCGGCCGTTACCAAGATCGCATCTGGTGATTTGAACACTTGCTGAACCGAACAGAAGATAAGCTGTTGAATCTGGCTTTGTAGATGGCACAAAGCTAGACAGTGGAAAGCCTGGATTACAACAGTCAAATTTGACACGGAAAACCTAGGATTCCAAAATACCTACGAAATCCACTATTGGCGCAAAAAGTAGTTAGCTCTGTGGCTGAAACTAGACTAGAATTGTAGTTACGGAAAAGATGTTAACGAAGCTCACTCGTCCTCTTGCAGGAGAAAGCCATACCAAAGTAACAGACAGCACAAGCCTATAGAATGCTTATTTCGTCTTTAAAATTTACTTCCACTTGTGACACTGAACCACATTAGATATCTAAGAGCCTCTGAGTGTAAGTGGAAAAGAATGCTTTGTACAGATTTCTACTGAGTATCAACCATATGCAATGAAATGGTGTATACAGATTTGTAGTGTTACTCATTCCAATAGGAAACTAAGATATGCTCAGTTTGTCCAGTGCTGCATAGACATCGCGTTCCCGACGAGCCGAAACCTGGTTCCGATAGCGATGCCGTTGGGTTGCCATTTTCAAATTTCCCGGGTTATTCCAGTAGAACGGGACAGGGTTCCCACGAATGAGAGGTACACGACCACCGAGCATAAGGACATCCAGATCGCGTTCTCCAGAACCGATCAATTCCGCAGATGGTGAGGAAACCGCTTCATTCTCACCCACGGCAACTAGGTCGTCCAGGAACGACTCATATTGTTCCGGCTTCGGTTTGCGTTTCCGCTGTCGTTCCGGGTGCGAAATAGCGAGAATTGGTAAGGGCTCCTCCTCTTTAGTGACAGTACTCTGTGCTGTCGCGTCGTTCTCCGCCGTAATGGACTGTGGTTGGAGTGTGTTGGGATCGATCGCGCGTTTCGGATCTGGTGAGGCAAGCACTCGCGGAATGAGGTCGCGATCGGCGGAAAATTCAACCACATGCAGTCCGAGGTCGTTAGATAATTCAGCGTAGGATTTCTGTTGGGCAAAAACGGGTGAGAGAGAGTAAAGCACCACAGACAATGAATGGTACATCTTAAGCTTCTCGTAGAAATTAAAATGAATCAAATTGGGACATGCATTAGCTAATTGAATCACATCAAATGGAGATAAACTCGCATGGTTTCAACGATCAAAACGTCAACCAAACGATGACTTATCCCATATCTCTGATTGTACAACTAACTATTCGTTCTGTGCGTGAGTGATACAAAGATTAATTACTGATAAACAACGCGGTCCAAGTGCTACGTGTACGTTCTCTCCTTCGTTACTTGTGTTCGCAATTAAATCCGACGACAGGCAAATTGCTCCGCAATGTTGTCAAAAGGAGTCCGAGAACTTCCGCAAGAAAAAGGTGATTAGGACCCCAAATGTATTGTTGCCCTCAGTGAGGGTTGTCTGAAAAGAGTACCACCGACTCTGGAAAACTATCGTTTTCATCGATCCAACTTCTACTTGGGGGTTTCAAGAAGCTGATGGATGTACTACTACTAATGGCCACATATACACAAACCACTTGGCAGACTGGCCGAAATCAGAATGGGGATAACCGAGGCCCGAAAGCCTCGGCGTTATGCATGCCACGCCTTAGTGATCGAACAAGGTTTGCTCTCTGATACAACAACCAAGGTTATCTGTCAAACCAGCACGTTAGTATGTATTGTAAGTAAATTTTGCAAGCACTGAAGCTTAAATTTCAGTTAAAAATAATCTATGTATGCCAACCGTCACACGGAACAAACAGCATTGGGACATTTCATAGTTCAAAGTAGAGACGAAGTTCACCTAAGTAAATGTCCAAGGTGGGATATAGATGAATTTCGGTAGATATTTGTTACAAACGGTATTTGTCGGAATTCGGAGCGTGTGCAGGGATGAGAACGACAACTTGTCATTTCTGTATAGAGTAGGTGGTAGAGTCTGCGAGAGTCCTCTGTGCATAGTTGACACAAAAGGTTTTGTGCTAATTCGAAAGTTTCACAATTAACTTGTTCACACAAATAGAAGAAACGCGGAAAACAACAGACCGCAATATAAGATTTGTAAATCTTGTTCGAGTAAATCAGGGAAAAAACTAGAGAACTATAAAGTAAGGGGAAAGTACACTGATAAACGAAAGTAGAAATGACATGGAAGCGTAAAACTGCCTGGGTTTTCGAATTTTAAATGATAGGCGCCGTAGTTTACCAATGCAATTGTGGATGTGGGTTGATCCACAACGATTGTTATCTACAGCTACAATAGATTTGGCAGAGTTCATCCAAGGTACAGAATCATTACTCATCCCTGTGGGGTCTGTCGGGAGTCCAATTCAAACCACTAGCGAACGTGAGCCTTGCATCAGTGAGTCGACCGCTGAAGTCCTTTGAGGGATAAACCTCACAAAATAATTGACGCGTTGGACGCATTCCCCAGAACAGCTTACCTGGCGTAGCACACCAGTACCATCAGTCTACACTCACAGAGCCTAGTCCTCGCGCCAGATAATCCCTTCCCACACACACACAGGAACATGGGAATACATCAGGAAACAAGTGATCAGGCACTAAAGAGAAGCAAATTACGACGATATAACCCTTCCTAAACCTTTTGGGGCATGGCGGTAGAATCGAGCACGCTGTTCGGTTGTATTTGGATCCACGAGGAAGTCTCTTCAATCCGAGTAGTTTTAATATAAGAAGCCTCCGCCGGAAATATCTTCCAAGCATAGCGGTATTAGTTGAATGCGGATTATACCTGAGCTCGTGATGTCTATCATTCTTCGCTGATTCCCCTGCTCTTGAACAGCAAGCCGAATTACACGCTTACTGCAGTTGTCGATTGACTCTTCGCTCTCTGCATGCTGTTTGAACCACTCAATGTCTAGCGCAGAAGAGCCATTGCTACCTACCTAGACATCCGCAGAGCCTTTCACACTGTTGATAAAACAGCGATATGGAAGTACTTGAATGGTGGCGTGCCGGAAAAGTACGTGAACATTTTGGGATCCCTGTATTTTCCTACACTCTATGGGTTCGCCTGTGCCCGCAAATTAGTTTACAGCAGTATTTGTCAAAACTGAATACAATTTCGCCGTTTCTCTTCGATTTTGCGATCGACAATGTCTTGAAGTTGGCTGTCAGGTATTTTTGATTGTGGCGCTGAACTTCTTTCGAGTGACAAAATGTCGGGTGTAGACTATGCTGAGCCCAACCCGGCGATGACACACAGGTAGCCTAAACAACCTCGAAGCGGTTACCAACCAAGCACATCGTTATGCGATGTGTTTTTCGTTTGCCCGATTTGAAGTACTTGACCAGAACCGGCGCATGTGCTTTCCACCAGTGGGGAACACATAGAATTTGCCGGGTAGGTACACCCATCTTAGGGGTTATGCCTCATCTGGCGGCAGTGTTCACGGTGGGCTCACGCCGAATAGATGGCGTTGTCATGATATCTCACTGGCTCTCAATGAGCGCGTGTAATGCACAAGAATTCGCGCACGGCTGTATGTTAGATTCACTCTGTAGATATTTGCAAACTATCGGTTTTCGATTACCAATACCTTTGGAATATTCCCCGAGAGAAACAGTACGACAACAGACATTCGAACGACATAACAGTCTCATAATAGGTGGTATTCGGTTCCCCGCGGGTCACGTTCCAGAAATTACTACTAAACATCTAATATGCAACGGCTCTTCCTTCTCTTGTGATCATCAGCTCGATAGCCTGTTCATCTCTGCTGTTGATACAACACAACAATCCTTCACTCCACTGGGAGATGCCGTGAAAATCCAACAATCGCTTCTTTGTGCGTGCACACACTATTCACAAATGTGAGTAGCACGCCACAAGACTACCATGGTCATTTTATCAAGTGCTTACCAAATGGAAGGTAAATCAGCAGAAGATGAAACCAGTTTACCTTTGAATTTTAAAAACATTATTCGAGAATGTATTTAACAATTTGCAGGTTCTCTGCAAACCCTAGTCGGAAGTGGTAAGCTCCTTCAGTTTTAAAGCCTTGATGCATGCAATCATTCTGTGGACCATCATTTTGCTAACCGGGAAGTTATTGTGTGCGAAAAAGTCCATCAAGGAGACTGCAGTTCTTTTTACTGACCCGGTTGACCATTGTCGAAGGTTCTCAATTAGGTTAAGATAACTATAATAAGGTTATTTGTGCCTCTCTATGAGTTCATACGCGTGCATGGCAGCGTCACAGGGTGGAAAATAATGATGCACGATCAACTTTCTTTGTTATATACGCTCATTGCCTGTCGCTTATCGCTCAGGGTTATCCGGGAAACATAGTCCAAGTCATAGGTTACTGTTTGTATTCTTGCCGCTTACGAACTAGGATTTCGTCCTTTCTGGTGTTATGCCAATAGTGATCAACTTATCCAAGTCACCGAGGTTCAACCTTGCCTCGTCACTAACTGTCATCATCTAAAATCACGCAAGTGATTTACATTTTTTTCAGGCAAAATATTTCATTATTGCTTTCCAACTTTTGCCCCTGTATGAAGCATAAGCAAACATGTAGTTTGCGAATGAATCGGTCTATCGATAAAAGATGAAATCAGGTGCATGCGAACGGTTCACCACTTGTCATTTTTGTTTACCTGTTCGCCCAGGAGTCGAAGAAATCCCCGGGTTATCGCCTGATAGTTTCTTGTGCTTCCTTCAACTTTGGCANGTCCTTGATGCCAATAATCTGGCACAGGGTACGAATTAGTCGGTGACAGCAAAGGCCGAAACCTGTAGGTGGTGGATAGTGCAAGACGTTTCGCGATAGGCATAAACCAAAATAAAATTATGACGGAAACAAACTACATAAAAGCAGAAGAAATCATTGCTGTGAAAGCTGTTCAATTGTGCAATGCTACTCTGGGTGGTTTAATGTCAGCCAAAAGTTCCATTTCTGAA
>UZAN01052305.1:0-15404 GCA_900618425.1 Echinostoma caproni
TGAGTGACCCCCACTTCTGTCCATTCCCGTCTAACGATCTGCAGGCTGCCTCTTGTTATTATACTCACTGAATGTCGTATTTCCAATTTTCTCATCATTCATCCGGTATATCGATTCTTGTTTTTCGTTCTACTTCCACCGACTTGCTCTTTGGGAGCATTCCGCCATCTCAAACTATTTTCTCTGACACCTTGTCCACTTTGTGTTCCATTTGTAATTATGCTCAATGCAGCTTACAAAGTTTTCCTTTTCGGCTTCTCATATAAGGATGATTGTGTTGTACATTTGATCATCCCTATGCATGCTTCACGGGTCTCCGTGAAATATACACTTATTATTATTATAAACCGCCCTGCAAAATCCTTCCTTGGGTTTCACGGTCAAAGGTAAAATCAGGGAGTATGAATTATCATCCTTACTACCGAAGCCTAACGTTGGTTGTCCCATCCTATCGAGCCTATCGTCGTTTTATACGTCTCCGCAAGCTCAGGAGGTTAATCGCGAGCCGTTTTCCGTTATTCAGTGCCCGCTCCCTAACCCGGGGTTTCCTCAACTGCTTGGGTGCCTGGTCGATTCCGCTTCTTTTCCCTCCAGGTAGCAGATTCGACAGATGTCTAGCAGGGTTTCGCCGGCTGCCGTTATCACTTTAACCGTGCGTACGAGATTTTCCTTATCTTTGAGGTATTCTTTGACGACCATCAGAGGCCATTCATCTCGCTGCAATCCTTCATCCGCAAACAGCACTATGTCACCACCTTCAAAGTTTCTTCCTCTGAGTATTCATTTCTGTCGTGTCTGTAGAGTAGGCAAGCATTATCGGACCCACCGCTTCCAGAAAACTCCCGTCAAGCAGGTAGCTTGCTTCCAACCGCTTGAGTAATACTTTGGGATTGTTCACGGTACTGCCAGTCCGTGATTCGGTTTCAAAAGTATCAAGTCATTTGGCATAAGTGCGATGCTCGGAGCTCCGCTCGCGACTGTTGTCAAAGGCCTATTGTTCAATATGTGCTCTACTTCGATCAAGGCCTTGCTCAGGGTTTCATCGTCGGCGGACTGTTGATTCCACACCTCCAATAGGATCTCTCTCACCGATCACATCATACGTTCCTAAACCCCGCCGCTATGTCTGGCGTGCGACGGGTTAAAATGCCAACGGGTATTTTGGGAGGTCAGTCGCTTATGTAGTTCGCCATCGTCGACACAGGACAGCCACCTTTGCAGCTCGTTAGACGCACCCACGAAATTTGAACCGTTCTTCAGGAATTTGCACCTACTTATCAGCTTTTGAAGCTCCATCAGGAACGATTCAGTGGACATTTTGTACACCCTCTGTAAATGCACCGCGCGAAGCAGCATGCACCAAACAGGCACCCGTATCAATTCGCCACCGATCGCCCGCATTTCACCACCAGGGGGCCGAAATAATCCACTTCTGTCTCCGCAGACGGCCGCCCCCCGTTCGAACCCTGAATTCGGGTAGGGATGCCATCGGTTGCCTTCCGGTTACCGCATTTTGACAGCCGCAGAACATACATCTACCGATTGTCCCTTTTATAGTGGTCCTACCGCGTTTTATCCAAAACGCCTCTCTAATGGAGGTCAATGGATGGTTAGTTCCCACGTGTCTGTTTTTTACGTGGAGTTGACGTATGAGTAAGGTGGTGACGTGACTGCCGGCCGATAGAACGATCGGATGTTTAGCGTCGAATGCCAAGGAAGAGCTGTCCAATTTCCCTCCTACGCGTAGCAAACCTTCGACCAGTATGAAGTTTAGCTAACGCAAAGCGCTCCGTTGAATTGCAGTCTTTTTTGGGTTTGCCCATGCATTCGCTTACAACGCCGTTGTTTCCAGGGGAAAATGCTGCTGTTGTGCTAATTTCACGACGTTGATCGTTCGACCATAAGGGTCTTACATGCAGCGATTCGTCAGACCGGTCATGATCATCACCGTATGTTTTAACCTCATGCACCAAGCGACGGAACGAATTAATCTGCTGCTTGACGAGAAGCCTTCCAATTTCCTTAACAGGGGAAAGTGACGTTGCGTTCCGCCGTCATTACCACTGTCTTGGCTTCGATGCACTCAAAGGGCGCGGCGAGTGCTGGTGCTTTAGTCTCTTCCTCTGGCGCGGCGGTCAGAAATGTCGGGCGGCGGAGCCAGTCGGGTAATTTGTCCAATGACCTTGAGCCCCGGGAGCAGTGGTCGGCTGGGTTGTTCGCAGATTTCACATATCGCCATTAATGCACCTTGGTCTCTTGGTGCACCGCAGTTAGTCGATTAGAAACGAAGGTGCTGAACCTAGTGTTGACGTTGTTCACATAGTGTATTACGATGGAAGAATCAATGCAGAAAGTGACGCGTTCATCAAAGATACTGAAGCACTGTTACAGCTGCCTTGATATGCTTAAGGCTAGCACTTCCGCCGTCAGCTTAAGGCGGGGTGTCGATACGTATTTCAATGGAGCGACCCGGGCCTTGGCGAAAAGCAGTTCTGTCGTGCACTCGCCGTTCACATGCAGCCAGCATACGTAGGCTACCACTCTATATCCCGTTTCGGACGCGTCGGAGAATAATTGCAGTTCGGTTCTCGTCGATTGACTGCTTCGGCTGAGCCGGCGCGGGACCCGTATCTCACCCAATCTGGCTAGGCTGGCTAACCATTACTTCCAATCTGACCGGTCCTGTTCTTCTAATGGACGGTCCCACTCCGCCCTTTTTGACATAGCTGTTGTAGGAGGACCTTACCTGGTTACAGCCACGGCGCGACGAATCCAAGCAGGCTGTACAAACTGGAGACCGACGGTAGCAGCCCTCACCGGATGGGGTTCCTCTCCGGTAGCTTAAGTTGAAAGATGAATTTGACTCAGTAAGGAGTGGCTGTTTAGTCAGATTGACATCCTCACTCTCTCTGTCGGTTTCGGGAACGTTGTCTAAAACTAAACGAATTGGACAACCATTTGATTAAGCAGAATCCCCCTTTTTTCAGTAGTTTTTCGGTTGCGCCACGTGTTACAAATCTTCTCTTGTGTCATCGAATGCGCCGAGGAAGTCGTCGACGCAGAAGTTATTTACAACACTAGCTGGCATCGAAGGGGTGAAGTTGTTTCCATTCTGTGAGGTTGTCCGACGGAGTGCTTAGTTTATGTAGAAAGGCGAGGAAACCACTCCGAATGGATGAACGGTCAGGCGGTAGTCTACTTCCGGACTCTGTACGTCGCCTTCAGGAAACCATGGTAGTTGCAGGGCGTTGCGTTGAACCTCTGGATTCTTAACTTGGAGCAACATTTCCTGGATGTCGGATGCCACTAGAACTGCTCCTAGCCGGAATCGGTTGAGTACGTCGATCAAAAGAATGGTATATTCTGGTCCCTCCAACAGACAGTCATTAAGGGAAAGACCACCGTATGGCGCCGCACAATGAAATACCACGCGTATCTTCCCATGCTTTCTAGGGCTGGTTACAAGGTGATGGCAAGTACCATAGTCGTCCCGCGCGTTGTCGTGTCACGTCCACTCGTTTTATATATCCAAGCTGCTCGTTCCTTTGCATCGCTGCGGCTTACTGCCCACATAGCTCTGCGTCCTGAACCTCTCGTCTTTTCAGGGCTATCCCTTTGGTTGTTCCACAATTGGACATATCCCGTCCTCCATAGTTACGGCACCTCGAACCTGTCCGGCTGACAGCGTGTCCCCGTTTCGACTATAACTAATGCCCGGTTATCTTCTACAGAGGAGCCCCCTTCCTTCTCTAATCGTTGAACTGATTGTCGTACATCCGTTAAAGGGTTTGCTTGGTCATATCATCGCCAGCGGTGGTGGTGGTGGTGGTGAAGTTACCTGACAATCTTTTACGGTTGGCCGAATGAGGGGGTCCAAATAATGTCCACCCGAAAACGGTACGAGCGGCATAGGGTTTCTTCCTGTTGCGCAGTCTCTGATCCAACACAGTGTGCTTCTGGCGCGTCACATTCTATTAGCAAATGGACTCCGGGAGAGTCGGCTCCTTCGAAGTATAAATCTCTCAGATGTAACCAGCGCGTTGCTAGTTCTCCGATCGATTCCACTGCTCGCATCGATAATTCGGCGATTTTGAAAGCCTCCGTCACGTCTACACGTTCCCCACTATCTAGCGACACCAATGTCACGCTCTTTTAATCGGCAGAAGTAGCCTTGGTACCGTTCACCGTGCTGATCGTCAGGTCAGGTTGCGCTATGGTTCTTTACGGGGAAACGCTTAGTGATTAGAGTGGTATCGAATCAATTTTCAATAAATGCCCTCGCCTTTACTACCCCTATGAGTTAGTATGCCGACCGGTATAACCCCGAGATGTACCTGCTTGCCAGTTGACTGTGACCGTAGACATACGCTTGGTTTTGGGGGTGCCAAGGACTGCTTTTCTCGTATGGAATGCAAGAGGGTATGATGATTGCCTGATACTCCTTTTCACCGCATATGCTTCGGTTCCTACAAGTTGCCGCGCGATGTGAGCCATTCAAATAGGTAAAGCACGCACCATGCCTCTCGGCTACTTCCCAACGGTCCGGAACATCCAGTTGCACAAATTTATCACATGCGGGTAACTCGTGACTCGAACGAGACACAGGGCATTTAGGTGTGCCACGTTCCCCCAAGGTTGCATAGTTGTTTGTATTTTATAGCTTCTCGAGATATCGTAGGTTTGTTCCTTGGTGTGGTGTCTCTCTTCTAGCTTACTCATGCTAGCGAGTTGTTCGAAGCGACTAATGGCGATCTTGGCAGGGTTACGGATGAGTTCCCTCAGCTCGTTGAAATTCAGTTCCCTCCCTAAGCAACCGATAATCACCCTCTTTTCCGCCTATCGCTGTTGTATGTCAGCCGGTAGGCATCTTACTATCGCTTCTAGGGTGTCTAGTGCATCCAAATCTGCTTCGTAACTCATTTGATTCAGGGCAATGAAGCAGTTTTGCATCTTCATTACCAGTCGCACCAAAGATTCGGGTCCGTTTCTCACTTTACGGGCCTCGATCAGCACCCCGACAATGAGCGTCCTTGTCACGTGGAACGATTGACCAAACAGTTCCTTAAGGATGCACCTCGCTCGACCATACCCTAGTTCGTTTGGAAGCATTACACATTCTTCAATAGCTTCCCGGGCCTTCCACGGCAATATTGCTTTAGGTACATGAACTTCTGCCCTGGATCAGCGACAGCAGCATCACAAACCTTAACTGTAGGCTAGAATCCTTGAACTAGTTACCTCAACTCTAGCTCCACTGGTTTCCCTTATGGACCCCTCGACCCAACCTATGAGTCATCTCGCTCAGGCAAGGATGGTGCTTGATTCTATTGCATCCGAATTATTTAAGCAAATCTCTAACTCAAAACTTGCAGTTGCTTTTAATGTGCCAGACAAACTCCCCTTAGCCCAAAATAAAGGCACTATTCTGAAAGCCTCAAACATGGACAGGTACCCATGCAACTGTATTAGACTGCGGAAAAGATACCAACGGTAATCGTGCCCACTTCTTTTCCAATTTCCAAATGACATCTTAGCAAAGAAGTTTATAGCTAAAGGAAACGATGTAGCGAAAAATACTTCGTTCGAAAACAAAAATCTACCCTGATATTACCCCCCTTCAAAGGGCTACACGGAAAATGACTATACTAAATCAACAGCCGCACAGGCCCCTGTTTTATCCAACTCTCATTCCCCCAGAGCTATCCCACAGACACACCTACCCCCGTAAGCCTCTGACTCCAAGTGTAGACCTTGATGCATCTTGTTCGAGTTCACCCAACCCCCCTACCCCACCTGAGCGTCCAAACCTTTCACGCCTGAGCCCCGAAACAACTGTCTGTACGACTCGGCCAGTACTACCGCCCTCCCTACGGGAGGACGTTCCTCGACCCCAAATGAAGAAGTCATCAGGTATGACTACTTTACCATTCCAAACCCTATTCCAACTCTATTACCAGAACTATTCCCCACTTCGTTTTCGCTCGAAATATTTGGCTAAATTTCACGGCATATGCAAACCAGGTAGCTGTGTCCGCTTTCTAAACCGAACCTCTATCAGTACACCGATTCAGCTTCAAAGCTGTATCTGTTGAGCACACTCCATCTTGGTACATAATCTTAGATGTATTGTGACCACTTATTCATTACCAGAACTATTCCTTAATTCATTGTCGCCAGAGTGATTTGGCCAAACTTCATGGTCTATTCGCTGCATGCTTATCGCTTATATATTCGTATTTACGTGTACATACTTAACTGCACATAGATATGTATACATACAGGCATAGACCACTCCTATTATTCCACTTTGCCCATTGATTTGTGACATGCTATTTCTCCCCTCATCCCTTCTCAGCTGGGTATTACCCCAGACTGTTCAGTATGACTCTTTTGTTCCAGATACGGTTGACCTGGGCCTGTCGAAGGCTTGGGGTCTAAACCCACAATGAAAAATTCGGCCCCGGCAGTGGTTGTTGGACACAGCTGTTTCCACCATTTTGTTTGCATGCGTTTGCATCTCGTCAAACGTATGAACTCACTGTACTCCTTCCTATTTATCCTTAACCTTGTGACTCCATTATCCCCGTCTATTGTCCTTCATTCTGTCTCTCCGTATCTTCTCCCATTAGAGCCACACGCCGGATCCCCTCGATAACGGGTTAACAGTTCCTTCAATTTCGATTAATATACTTATACAGCACATTCCTCCATCCTCCCCACCTACGTTTATGACCTCATCCGCTTTGTGTTCCGTTTACACAGCGTTTTCGTTCTACTCCCCTACCATCTCCAGTATGTACGTCTTCCAAGTTGACTATCTATATACCTGTACTGTCGTTGTACATATGATTATTTTGAACATATGATCATGCCTTGTGCATGCTTTACGGGCTTCGTGAAATATACATTATTATTATTATTAATCCTCAAAAGCCCTTAAGTACAAATGGATCCCTGTGGCACAATACACACCACGACATTTCGCAGCCTCGCCGGGGCGATGAACTCGACTTTAATTAAACTGGACCCCGCAGAATACCCTCTTCACCTGCATCAACCTACTTTGCCCAACCTCTCAAAAACACTTGTGTATGGTCACCGTTCACGGACGGAGCCTTTCCCCTGGTGTACTCATTTGGGCCAAAACAGAACAAAACCCCACTTAAAACACATCGACCTTTTATTCCGACACTCCACTCCCCTTTGTTAGCTGCAAATGTATATAGCTTACCCTATCATCTTAGCTTTGCACCAAACCCAGCTTTTATTACCTTCTTCCCACACATAGGACCCAGCCTCGCCCATAGTTCCTCCATGAGATATCCGAGCCAGAACCTTACTCCCCCTTATCTCTTGAGCCGCCCACAAATTAAATCACCAAAGCTGGGGCATGCTCAGGTCAGGTTTCTAGGACGAAAACAGGCTTTCGCCTAACGTGCGTCCAAATTCATACACCAGTAGGATTTGGAACTTCCTCTGGTGCTACGACGCGAATATTTTTTTCGTGGGTTGTCATGATTCGTTAACCTTATCTAGATTCCCACCAATCTTCCGATACTCTTCTGCACCCGTTGAGAAACATATTCCAGCATTCAACCCATCACTTCCCCCACCAATAACCCACCAACCATGCTTCACAGCTTCCTCCTCCCTTCCACATGAATTACACACAAACTATTATGAAAAGTGCTGTCCCTCTATACACACCATTCAGGCTGGCACGACCTCTTCTGCTACGGTTTCCTACTGACGTAAAAAACTTCCAAAGGCAAATGTACCTCAGAAACTCCCCATCTCCAAGCGCTCTTGTTTATTGTCTCTCCTCTTAATTAACTCGCGTTCTATTATTAACAAATTTGCCTCACTAAAAAACATAGCTTACACAAATTGCTTTGATATCATCATGATAACCGAGACGTGGCTGCATCATGAGTCCTCCACAGACCTCATCACCCGAATTGGTTATCAACTCTTTAGAAAAGGTCGGCATAATCGCTGAGGGCGAGTATGCCTTGTATATGTCAGAGACTCACTACAAGCAACAGCTTTGAACAACCCCATTTTTGATAAAGTAAAGGAATCTTTATGGCTAAAGATCACACATCATGATCAGACCTTGCTCCTTGGATGTATTTATCGTCCCCCTTCTGCTTCACCCGACTTCACATATATATCTGAAACGTTCAATTACCTATCGGATCTTGCACCTGGACCGGAACTCACAGAAAGAGATTTTAACGCCCCAAACATCTGTTGGTCACCCATGTCTGCTCCAGATTACCTCGTTCCTTCATAACCTGTATTAACTCTGGTGGTTGGACACAGCAAGTAAAATCCCTTCAAATCCAATCTGGAAAATGTCTCAGTTACGTAAGGCTAGGAATGAATTCACAAATCCCAGCATCTCACACCTAATTTTGCATGGAAATATCTCTCTCAACTCCTCCTAGACAATCGCTGAAGCCTTAAACTCTGCATTTACCTCCTCGTACATAAAAGGCTTATCCACCACCCTCCCTAGTCTTCCACTACCCAAGACTGAATCTCTGACTACCAGCAGTTTTACGGTAAATGACATTGATATGCTCCTCCAAGTTACCAAACCTTCCTCATATCCTAGGCCCGACGGACTACCGTCGGGAACTCGGCGATTCGGAGGGCCAGATATGCCACTGTTTTGTTAAAATTATTCAACCTCTCACTGACCAATGGTGTTGTCCAACCCCAGTGAAAACGGTCCACTATTATTCCTCAGCATAAAACTGGACCCACTCAAGACCCATCTAATTATCGCTATATAAACCACACTCTCATGGTCTCCAGAATAATGGAGAAAATCATTGAACAACAACAATTAGTTTATTATCTTATCAATGAGCTTTTCGGCCAAAAACAGTAAAATCCTTTCCTATAGATGCCAAGTCCCTCCTGGTGTTCTGACTATGAATAACGCCACCATTGCTCAAACCTCTTCTACTCGAGATTTGGGTTTAAACTATTCCTGTACCTTAAACGTTTAGGAGCATTGCGCCCTCCAGATAGCAAAGAAAAAGCGCACTATTCATCTCTTATTCAGTAACCTTAACCTTCCGGGGAGTACTATTACCCTATATAAATTGCATGGAAGACCATTATTAGAATACTCCTTAATTGTTTATTCCAGCATGAGGAAACTTGACCGAAAAGCCACTGAAAACGTCCAGCGTAAATTTAATTAACAACTTTTTGGTTGGTCAGGAAACCTTTTCTATACGGAAAGATGCATCTTCCCCACGTTGGATCCCTCTGGTTACACCGGGTCAGATTAAATCTCACCATCTTACACAGTTTTATACACAAAACGGCCCATTCCACGATTCAAATTCATTTTTTGGGAAACTCATCATACCCACTACGTAACCATGCAAGCATACTTCCTACAACTCTCGACAGAAGTGCAATACGAAAAAGATTTTTCCTTGGTACTTACTCCAGATTATGGAAGAAACTGCCAACGGAAGTGCGTACGACTGTGAAACATGAAAGGTTCAAAAGACAACTTGCAACACACGTAACGCTTGACACAATTGCCATAATGAACGGAAGCATAGGAATTGATACTGCATTTTAAATGGGTCTTGATTACTGACTATCCGAAATCTGATTTACCTTCAGAGCGGGGTCTGTAGAATTTGATCCATTGTGGTGTATACTTACTTAAGTATCACAATCCATTCTACTCTACATGATATGCATCTGCTCACATTTTCACTAGACTAAATTGGAACACGTTTGTGGCATATGCAAACCAGGTCGCAGTGTCCAATTTCTCAATCAGACTCATATCAGTACACGGAGTTAGCTTCAAATCTAGATCTGTGGGACAGCCCATCTTGGTGCATACCTTTTTAAGTATTATGACCTATTATTGCTCACTTTATCTCCCGAGGATCTCTCTTCAGTTCGAAATCAATTTGCTGAACACTGTGGCACATGCTAACAAGGTAGCAGTGTCTACTTTCTCAACCAAACTCAAATCAGTACACGAAACCAGCTTCAAAGCTAGATCTGTGGAACAAAATCTCTTCAGGTACATGCTTGTAAAATTATTTTGAACCATTATCACTTACATTGTATCCAGTCGATCTCGTTTTGGTTTGCCTCAATTCGCTCAACTCTGTAGCACATGCAAATCAGGTAACGGTAAGCGCGCAGCATCCAAACGCGGCTTTATTAAAAAATTCAAGGTCATTTGATCAATCCCCATTCTCCAAGCCATGAAAAGACCCCAGCTGGAGACCACTGTCGCTCAAAAATTATTTCCCTTATTAAAGATCCTAAACATAACGCCGGTTTGAATAAGGCAGCCAACAACCGAACAAAATAAAAACGGAAATTTGCTTTACATAAAAACCTAATTATTGGTTAATATAAATGAATGAGTTCTTGGGAAAGAAATGTAGCCATAATAAATCTTTAAGAACTGCACCTTTCATATAACTTTAAAAAGCTATTCTCAATACTATTCTGAAACTTTCAGTCTAAGATCATCGATGAAAACGAAGTAAAGCTAACTTTCACGACGAGGTCTGTGATTACTTCGTTGGCAATACTATGGATAAACTTCGTGAGCAATGCATTAACCTCTTCGAACCGCGTGCCCGTGTACTAATCCGCTAATTTGCTTTCATCCACGGGGTCATACGTTCGACAAAAAAGTAGATAATGCCCCCACAAAATCCAATCTCAAATGGAATCTATACCAATATCTTAGTCCCTGAATAAAATTCATAACTGAGAGACAAATAAATCAAATTGGCGTGTCACCAAAAGGGCCAGTTTAAGTCACTTTGGGCTTTTGAAATCCACGCTCATTAACTGAGGCAACGCACACAAACGTATGCTTCATCTCCACTGTAAGCAGCGCAACTGCTGTGTGTCCGTCACCCGCATTTCTAGTACTGCATCCGTTGTTGCTCATCGTCCAAATTGACCGTATTCCACGAAGAGTTGCAGACACTGCAACAGTTGGCGTTCATCGTTGATGCCGGATTGGTTTGCCTTCTGCGTTTAGCGTTCAGTTTGTACTTTGTTGATGTCGTTGTTGTCAGTCTTCGGAACACAGCATGCTCCAGTGGGTCGTCTAGGATTATTTCGTCGTCTTCACTGTCGATTGATCTACTCACTAAAATTGATTTCCACTTTTCAATCAAACCGCTTGCTGAAGCTACTGGTGGATTATTGGTTCTCACCTTTACGCTCGTAGACGGAAGACAGGTACGCTTAATCTCCGTAGTCTGTGTTGCTAAGCTCTGTCTATCGAATGATATCTGGATGTCCGGGTACATCCCTATCATAGCTGCCACACGTTGAAGCTGATTGCCTTGAAAACTACAATTCACTGTGCCCAATTCATTTAAAGAGACGCCCAGCTCTTGAAGGACATCCTCTGTTTGAGCCAACTCTGATGGCTTACCCATTACGTTTCTTAAGGCCGCTATTACCACAGTGGAGTTCTGATCTGAATGCTTTTCGCTGCGTTTTATAATCCGCCTATCTGGAATAAGACTTTGAATGTCCTGATTAATCAGATCGAATACCCTGGCTATATGCAAACAGGGCAACAACCATTGCGCATAGAAATAACACTCACACTTCGTTTCCCTTGCTGTAACTACTTCGAAACCTTTGCCTTTACTATCCACGACTATGAAGAACCCTCTCTCGTGAAAAATTCGTTCAATCCTACATGACTTCCAGTTACTCAATAACATATTCCGAGCAAATGGTGTTACTCGTAAGAGCAACGGTTTAAACGCTTGTATGCCGCTGGGTGTCGGATACCCCCTCATGGAATCTTTAGCAAGGCGAACTCCATGCGTCAATTCCAGTGACCTAACTCGTTGTAGCACTTTCTTAAATACATCCACTAATGAATACCGGGAAGACAAGCCTGTCTTGAGGTGCCTATTTTCTTTCTCCACTCGGTTGATAGGTTTCCCCAAAGTCAACTTAGTCCTCACGGCATACCCTGCCCACTGCTCTCAATATGGTAACCAAGTTCGGCGTAAATAAACACCTGCTTCTGTGCTACGACTTTCTACGGAACCCTACCTCACTATCACCATGTTCCGCTTTCTTTGAAAAATGCGCTGCTTTCAAACGTTGGCATACAAGATAGCTGGTTACATTTTTTCTTCATATCCTTAAACAGATTGAAAGAACAAAATGCTACATTAGAGAAAGGAAAATATTCTCTCATGGCTCGCACGGTATATTAGTAGCTCCCACCGATCTCTTTCGGTAAGATAGCGTAGAAGAAACTTCTACATAAACCCGTGTCGTTTACAAGCATCGCATGCCAAAGCACGTACCACCACAGTTTAGCTGATGCGTGGCGTCTGCTAACAAAAAATCATTAAACCTGTCGACGCAGTGCAGCATAATCTCAGGAACAAAATAAATGTAACTAACGACACCTTCGTTCAGCCCTATCCTAACCTCTCCCTGATTCTCCAACATATCCCGAACTTGCCCCGCATCGCCACGTGAATCCAAATGAGATCTTCTTTGACGTATGGATCTAATTATTAATAATTAAGGGTCTCCTGAACCTGTGTATGGCGACATCACTTAGCTCGGAAGTACTTCTAACATTGTCCATCAAAGTATACACTTCCTCCGTCTATCCTCCTGATAGACGACGATTACTTATGTACAAACCCCGCTGACCCACATGGAAGTCATGGTGGTGTACCAGACAACGTTTCATCACTCGGTACTCTCTCCCGACCGCGCCAATTCCAACGAATGCCGGAGACTCAATATTTTGAAGCCTAAAATGAGTTAAATGCATTAGAGTTCAGATCCATAATTACCTGGTTGCATTTGCGCCGCGCCTTCGATGATGTACACAGCAACATTTGATGAAGTGGTGCGGAAAACCCCCAGGCAGCGTCAGTTTCCGACCAAACTTTCTCTCATCAGTTGTTTGGCTGTCATTGATACATAAACGTAGAAGGAAGTGCTGGTAACCCTTGGGAATTCACGGAAGTCCTCCAAGAATCCGTCCATAGCAATTTCTTACCATTCGTTCAGAAACGACCGTTTCGTTGGTACGAGCGTGAAAGTGATCGTCGGGATTAGGTTGCAATATTTATACTTTCTGGACAAAGTCAATTAGGGTTAATTAAAAGAAATTAAGTTTTAAAAAATCACTCAGAATCAGCCAGTTCCATTTCAGCTGAATTCGACATCAATATTTCTAAAATCTGAAAATCCGTCGTTTCTGGAAAACCTAATAGTTGGGATGCCACGCCACTATCCCAGGTAACAGTGTCCACTTTCTCAACCAAATTCATATCAGGACACGGAACCAGCTTCAACGCTAGATCTTTGGAACAAACTCTGCAGGTACATACTTGTAAAATTATTGTAACCTATTATTCCCTACTTTATGTATATATATACATATTTGTAGGTATACATACTTCGTTGCTTTATTCCACGGTGCATAGTATTCGTGACATGTTCTGTTCCCTCCCACTCCTTGTCAGCTGGGTATCATCCCAGACTGTTGTGTATCGCCTTTTTGTTCCAGATTCGGTTGGTTTGGGCCTGACGAAGGCTTGGCTCCGGCAATGGTTGTTGGAGACAGCTGTCTCCACCGTTTTGGCTACATGCCTCCGCATTCCGAACCGGGTTGAGGACCACATCGCCTGCCTCACTTAAAAACTGTTTTAAGGTTGGGTGTCTAGCGTGTAGTCAGCCCCACATCAAAGCGACCAACGCCTAAATAATATAAATTAATCCGTTACCGATCGAAGCCCCGAACCCGAAGAATGTGCTCTCAGAAGCAAGCTGTTCTGCAGCTGACAGAGAACTATGTACTTTGATAATTGTAGGAACTCGCTGTACCTCTCTTTCTCATTCATTTCTATCCGCGAGTTTCCATCTCCCGTTATTTGTCTCACAGACCGTCGATCCGCGTTTTCCTCCCATAAATTCCGCACGTCGAATTCTCTCGATACAAGGTTCGCTTTTCCTTTTAATTTCCGTTGAAATGCTTATGCAGTGAATTCCTCCATCCTCCACGTCTACGTATGTGACCTCGTCCGCTTTGTGTTCTGCGTTTTCGTTCCGCACACCCACCGTCTCCGTTGTGTATATCTTCTAACTGGACCTTCTATATATCTGCAATTTTGCTGTACATATGATTATTTTGAACACATGATCATGCTTTGTGCATGCTTCACTGGCTTCGTGAAATACACATTATTAATATTTTTATTATAATTATTAATTCAACAAACCTGAGCGGAAGAAAATGAGCCTGGATAAGAATAGCACGCTTACCGTCACGCTGCAATCGAACGAGTCAAATGTGAGTGGTCAGGTAGCGAATAAAACAAATAAAGTACGAATGAAGCGGAAAAACAAACGAAGTCAAATAATGGGATCGATGTATAAATATACAACGGAGATGGAACGTCAAATGTCTATGTATGTATGAGGCGGATGGTATTAGGTGAATGGAACGTGAAATTTACGAAATGTGGAACCAAGGTTGATTGGCTGGGCGCTACAGGAAGGATTTTCACAGGATGATTATTGCACCACCATCCTCAACATTTTTCTCCGTGACCTTGTCCGCTTTGTGTTCCATTTGTCTTTGTGTTCATTACGACCATCAAACTTTGTGCTTCTCCTGTATTGATGATTAAGTTGTACATTTGATCATGTCTATGCATGTTTCACGTATCTCTGTTAAATATACTTTCATTATTGTTACTAATATTAATCACGCGTGTCTCCATTTGGATGGGTATTATTCCCAAGCGCACCGGCCCACTTGACACCCCGCCGATAGTGCAGACAGATTTTGCTATATTCTTCCTAGAGATTCTTTGTAGGTTATATCGACCCGGCCGTTATCTGTTCGTGGCTCGACCGTTCCATCGTTGCCTAGTAAACGGGGACACCAAACACTGCAGTTGTGTTGGCCACATGTTGTTCTGTTTCTGCATAATTCTGCTCTGTGGGTATCGCTCAAACACACAAAGCAGGACCCTGTATCCTTAGCTATTGTCCAACGGTCCGTCACCTTCATTGCCGAAAATTCCGGTCAATCTAAGAGCTTGTAGACACCTGATCACAGTTTGCACTCAATCGGTTTGTGTGACTCATATGAGATTAGGTTGGTGCTCCCCCAATTGTGGGGAGGATGGAGACCCCGAGGTCCAGATGGCGCAAAGTTGGTTGAATGCCTAGCGGTTTTGATGCTTTCCCTCGCCAGTTGATCGACTCTACTAGTTTCTGTGTGAGATTGGCAATTTATGCATTCAGTGAGTTCGTCAAATTTGTTTCTGTGTTCTTTTTTGATTAGATGGGCCTCGGTCGCTCAGACTGTCTGCAGTTCGGCAGGC
>UZAN01052315.1:0-15316 GCA_900618425.1 Echinostoma caproni
TCATTTGAATGCTTCGGCTGATTCAGCGCGGGATCCGTATCTCACTCGGTCTAGCTAGGCTAGTTAACCATTGTTCCCAAGCTGCACGGTCGTGCTTGACCAAGGGTTGATCCCACTACCCCTCTATTTACATATTTGTTGTAGGAGGATCTTCGCCAGTAACAGCCAAGGTGCGACTAGTCCAAGTGGGTCGTATAAGGTAGAGAATGATGATAACAGTCCTCAACTGATGAAGTTCCTCTCGGGTAGCCAAAGCTGAAAAAAAGTCTCGTCTAACGCCGCGCTGCAACGTACCCCTAAAGTTGGCTCAATAGGGAATGGCTGTGTGGTCAGAATGGGAGCATCATTTGATCTGTCGGCTTCAGAAAAGCTATCTTAAAATACACGCGAATTGGACAACCATTTTTTAGATGAAAACCTCCCTTTTTCAGTAAGCTTTTAGCCGCAATAAGGGTTGTGAAGCCACTTTTGCGTCATGGAATGTTCTCACGAAGTGGTCAACATGGAATTTTACCGAGGCGAGAAAACCGTTTTCATATTGTGAAACTGTTTGCCGAAGTGCATAATTTGCTCAGAAGGGTGAGGAATCTGCTCCGAATGGGTGAACGATCAGCCGATAGTCTACTGGATCTGTGCGTCGCCTACAGACCACCATATTAGTCGCATGGAGTCGCGGTGGTCCTCCGGATATCTTTACTTGTATGTCGGTTGCCACAGCAACTGCCTCTAACCGGAATCAGTTAAGCACGTCGATCAACGGGGTTGCCCAGTCTGGTACTTGTAATGGGCAATCGTAAAGAGAAGACCGCTGTATCGCGTCACACACTCAAGGCTTGGGTTCTACAGCCACAATGGACAATTTGACTCCGGCAGTGATTGTTGGGCGAGGTTGTATTCACCGTTTTTGACTGTATGCGTCTGCGTTCTGGACCAGGTTGAGGATCACACCTACATGGTGTTTTAAGATTGGGTGTCTAGCGTGTAGTCTGTCCCACATCAAAGCGACCAACGCCTCAATAATATAAATAAAAACCAATCAGTCCGTTAACGGTGAAGCCCCGAAGCCCATTGCTCCGTGAACACAGAAGTCCTTCCAAGTGCATCGACATTTGAAACAGTTTATTTACAAGCCATCTGTCGTCCTTTCTTGAACTATTGTGTTCTCCTTCAGGTCCATTGCAGCTCCGCCCCTGAAATTATTATTCTTTCTTCGTTGCTATTATCCTTCTGTTCTCCGAACTCGCTTCCGTGCATTTTCTCCCAAGCGGAATTTCCAACTCCCAATTTTCTGTCTTGCCCTTACTTTTCATAAGACAAACGTTCACAATGACGTGCATTACATAACAGATCGCCCTCGATACTTCGTTTTATGACCTTGTCCGCTTTGTGTTTCGTTTCCAACGCGAGGCACATTTACGATATTCCACATACCTTTTATATAATTTGTAATTTTGAAACCACAGCGATGTCGGTACAGATGAAAATAAGCCGACGTTTTGTTTACCGTGGGTAACCTTTATCAAGGCGATTTTTCAACCGAAACGTCGGCTTATTTTCACTTTTACCGATATCGCTGTATTTTCAAAATTATAAATTATATAAAACATATTTCATGGCGCATCGATTTTTTGATACACTCCAAACGTTGTTTGGATCTGACACTCTGGATTCTACAAACCTGTTTGAAAATTATGTTCCTACACTCTATGTACTATTACGTTTTGGTCTCCACCGTTCACTTTTCATACTGTTGTACATTTTGATCATGCACCGTAGCATGCTTCGCTGGCTTCACGAAATAAACCTTTATTATAATAATTATTATTATTATAAATACCACGCGTATCCTCCCGGGCTTTCTAGGGTTCTTTACTGGATGTTGTGGTAAGTAACACAGTTGTTCCCTATGTGGATTTAAAACCTTCACTCACTCTATATATCCCAGTTCCTTCTTTGTTGCTTTTTTTCGGTGTATTGTCAACACAGTTCCGCGTTCCGGATCAGTCTTTTTTCGAGTATTCTAGTTTGTTCACGGCTATCCCTGGTTATTCAGCAACCGGTTGCATCCTGTCCCCCATGATGGTGGCACTTCAAACCCCATCGGATTGACTGCTCTATTTCGGGTCGCTCAGGTCTTCCAACTCTTTGTCATATAATCGTCGTAGGATTTGCTCTATCTTATCGTTGAAGTTTATTGATGGTGCCTTGCTGTCGGTTGAATGTGGTGGTCCAAATAAGATCCACCAGAAAAACGCAACTGGCGTAGGATTCCTTTCTGCCGCCTAGTCTCTGTTCTAGTACCCTGAGCGCCTCCGGCATGTTATTCTTTACGACAGAACGTTATTAATTAAGGTAGTGTCGGACTCATTGTCGACAAAGACCATTGATTTCACTATCACCGTGGCTGTCAATACGCCCACTGGTGTAACTCCTGGACGCATATATTTACTCGTTGTTTTCGATAATAAGCATACGTT
This sequence comes from Echinostoma caproni, assembly GCA_900618425.1. Taxonomy (NCBI): domain Eukaryota; kingdom Metazoa; phylum Platyhelminthes; class Trematoda; order Plagiorchiida; family Echinostomatidae; genus Echinostoma; species Echinostoma caproni. The sequence continues at coordinate 2,478 of UZAN01052315.1, forward strand.
GGGTTTTTGAGGTGCTCGTGAGTGCGTTTCTCGCAAAGAATGCAAAAGGGCGAGATGATTTCCTTGGCAACCCTTCTTGCCGCAACTGCTACGGTTCCTGAAAGCAGCCGGATGATGTAAGCCATTGAAGCAGTTAAAGCACACACCATGACCCTTTGCTGCTTCCCAACGGTCCTGCACATCCGACTACACAAAATTCTCGTCTACTGATAGTTCATGGTTCAGACGACAAATGGAGCACCTGGGTGCACTCCGTTCGCCAAGAGTTGCGTAAAGTTGGCACAGTTATGGTTTCTTGGAATGTCTTAGGGTCACTCTATTGCAGACTGTCCTTCCCCTTGCCTACTCATACTAGCGAGTTGTCAAAAACGACTGCTGGCGACGTTTGCACGAGTTCTGATGAATTCAGTCAGCTCGATAAAATTTAGTTCTCGTCAAATAGGACCCAAAATAACTGCCTCCTGCACCCAGCACCGTTGGAATTCCACTGAAAGGCATTGGATTATCGATTCTGAGGTGTGTAGAGCATTCAAAGCTGCTTCATAACTCGTCTGACCTAGGGCGATTTAACAGTTTAGCATCCCCAGCATTTATCTTACTAACGCTCCAAACTTGTTTCTGGTTTTATGGGCTTTGGCAAGTATCCCGTCTATGAGCCTCCGGGTCAGGTGAAAAGAAAAGAAGACATATCAGGAACCGGGAATATTGGGGGCAAGCCTCGAACCCAAGTATTACTTCAGGACCAAGAAGTTCTTTAAATATATCTCCTGCTCGGCCATACCTTAATCCATTTCGTAAAATTACACATTTTTCGATGACGTTTCGGGCTTTGTCGGTGCAGTAAGGCTTTGAATAAACGAACTTCTGCTCGGGCTCAGCGACTCTATCGCCAAGTGACGGTCCATAACCTTGAGTTCTGAAGGATGCGATAGTGCTGGTACGAGTCTAATTGGTACGGTTAGCTTTGCGGTCGTGGTGGGTTGTGCCTAATTGACGTGTTTCGGCTTCCCTAAGCTTCAACGACCTAATTTCTTGCTTTAGGTCAACAATTTTACCAAGATAAACATAAGAAATGTTAACATCTGAATTACAATCTGGGGCACATAAACTCATGCACTAACAAGACTAACTGACCTAGACATGCAAGGATCAGAAACCCCTCCATTTTTCATTGATTTCCGGGTTAATTCCAGTCTTTCCTCCTCGATCCTTCTTTGTTCACGCGACATTCTCTTTTCACAAGTGGCATGAATTTTGCGTACTATCCCCTAAAGAGACCAATAAACAACACGTAGCTAAGATTGGATCCCAAATTTTCAACAAAACGAACGATCCAGTAAATGTCTAAGGCACTGCATTAATAAACTACCAAATGAGCAAATAAATTATGTACAAACCTCAAAAGTGATCTCAAAACAACTTGAAGACAAGAACTGAGTGTTACCTTGAGCGTAATTCAAGAAATCTGAGTCTGGATACGAATAGCACGGCCATCGTCACGCTGCACTCAAACGAATCAAATATGAGCGACCAGGTTGCGATTAAAACAATGCGGGTCAGGGTGAAGCACGAACAAACAATGTCAAATAACGGGATTGATGTGTAAATCAACAGAGGAGGTGGAACATCTAATGCTTATTCATGTATGAGGCATATGCATACTGCAGAAAAAACATCAAATATAGAGGAATTTAGCATGACAACAAAGAAGAGTAAAATACAATGAAACAGACCAACATAAAAGGGGGGAGGGGTTAAAAGGACTGTCACCAGGGTGAGGATGAACTAACATAAAGTTCTTTTCGTTGACACAAAGGGGGCTTTCATCGACTGATAGCAATCGCTTCTGCAAACCGTAGCATTCTTGCGATTCGTGACTTGTAGATAATCCGAAGCGCCATGCTTTGGTCGATTTAGTGTTGCGTCATCAGAAGATGTCGAGCGATTGCTGATGATGAAGTCTTGTACTTTCGACTGTTGTTTCTATGCCATGAGAAATGTGGGGCATGCAACAGTTATCCTACTTCATTTTGCAAACGTTTGAAGTCCAATAATATGTGTGGTTCTAACAGAAATGTACGCCGACTGACGTTGTGTCACATCGATAATGCCAAAGAAAGACTTCTAGAGTTAAAAACCATTCTTACTGATCAAGTGGCCATTTTGGACGATTTGAACCTTTTCTGCCGAATGAGGTATGCTAACTTCTGTGCTGATAGACTAGCAGAAAAATTCGTTCGCGAATCAACCGGAGAAATTAGTTAAGAATCTGTCATCGGTCGAACTGAATGAGCTCCAACTGCAAGCGCCTTCGTTTGGCCTTCGCTTTTGTGTTGCACCTAAGAAAATCAACAGTGTTGAATCACAGGCTCAGTATGAATATGTTTTCGAACAATACAAAATGCCCAAAGCAACTTCAAAAGATGTGGAGCGAAACTGGTTGACTTGGAGCGTCAATACCGAATGACACCTTCGAAACAAGAGTCGCATCTCACTCATGAGCATTTGTCAGCTTCACAGAAGTTAAAGNGTCCGATTTGGTCGTTTTACATCCTTACAAAGGATCTTATGCTGTCCTGATGAACCGCGCAGATTACCAAAGAAGGATGAATTGAATTCTCAATGACCCTAGCAAGTTTTTACGAGAAAAGACATGTGACGAACCAGCAGAGCTGGAGCTTAAAATTGCATCTGAAATTCAGTTCTTATTGGAGGGACATTTCATTGATGAGAACATTGCCCGGGCTTTGAAGTCTGGAGGAACTCATATCGCACAACTTTATGGCCTGCCAAAACTCCATAAGCCTGGCTTACAACTCAGGCCAATCCTGTCCATGACGAACTCACCGCAGCACAAAATGGCCAAATGGCTGGTCAAGGTGTTAGAACCAGTCCACAGATCAATGGTGAAACATACCGTCGAGGACAGTATCGAATTGATCGACGTTTTGGACAAGGTAAACGTTACAGAAAAACACGGCTTCATTCGATGTCCAATCCCTATTTACCAATGTACCAGTTCGTGAAGTCGTAAAAGTTATTTGCGATCATATAGAAAATAATCAAATCCGAGTGAAACTACCAGTGTCAGTGCTTGAGCATTTATTACTGCTCTGCACAACCAATGTGTCTTTCACGTTTTATGGAAACGCGTACAGGCGAATTGGTGTCGCTATGGGAAGCCCGTTAGGCTCGGTCCTGTCACATCTGTTTATGGCACATCTCAAACAGAAGGCAAGTAACATTTTAGAACGTGCAATCCTGTAAAAACAGTACGTCAACGACACCCTTGTGATAACAGCCTAGATGAAGCTACAGTTATTTTGGATGAACTTAATAGATTACATCCCAATATTTGCTTCACAATGGAATCCGAAGCCAACAACACACTGAATTTCCTCGACATCAGCATGAGGCGAAGAGCAAACGGAACGATCGCCCGATAAGTTTACCGAAAGGTGACCTGGATAAGCCAATATTTACACATAAATGGACATGAATCGTGCAGTATTGCAATTTGGTCTTTTCTTTTGGAATCAATGTCTGGAAGATAGGCGTGTACATTCGACGTTTTGAAATATACCACCGAGCTAATGACTAATCAAGTGGTGATCGAATCTCTAATTTGTCGCCTACTGGGGTCTACGATTGAACCTTGGTGCTGTACGGAGCTTAAGCCAAGTAAGGCGTAAATAACCCGAGAGACCACGAAAACCCAAGTTATGAGACATCTTAAACCTAGGTCTAATTTCAGTATCCGCTATTCATAAGTTTGGATAGGTACACCGTTGTCTGCGTTCAAAAGCAGCGCTGCTGGGTTGGCGGCATCCTGTTTAATTGACGGGATTATACTGACTTACGCTCCGGTTTCTATCATAAACCGAGGCTTGGACGATTAGGGGTGGGAAAGCCGGTTGAATAAGTCGTCGTGACATGCCGTCCTTTAACTTCCATGCAGGGTTTTAAACAAACACGACGGTTTGCAATTCCTGGCTTGATTGCCGAAGCTTCTGCGCCAATAACACATACCGCCTCGAAAGGGTTTACGTCTACAACCAGCATCGGCTTTGGGTTCTGTGATAAGTCCGCAGACTGTTGATGGTGGTGTGCTTACTATTCATCGCCAATCGTAATTCCTCCAAGTGCTTCGCAGAAGCTGCACTTCTCTAGTGGGCTTATTGGAGAGCTTTACGGGGCTGGAAGCATCTGGCGAACCACGGGTGGTTAAGGGCTCCCGACGTTTCCATTGTCGGCTGAAAGGGTTGAAGTTGTTCCATAGTTCGGTGTGCAGCTTCAGTTAGTTTGTCGAGAGTTTGGGCGTGGGCGAAGAAATTGATGATGCTCTGTAGGTTCTACGAGAGCCGCTGAAGCCATATCGGGCGTAGTAGTGTCGTCTAACGTTGTGTTGCCTACTAAGACACGCACCTCCTACAGCAAATAGGATGGCTTGAGATTTCTGAATTGTCCCCTAGACAGGAAAAGCTAAATGCCCTTCTTTTCTGAAATCGCCATACGACAGAGGAGTTCTTCTTTGAGCACGTCATATGGGTTATGTGCTGGGATGTTCATGTAGATATAACTGGAATTGCTCAACATGCCTCGCGGTATCGCGGACAATAGTTTGTGGAAACGCGACAGTTGTCTGGTAATGCGGGCTTTGTGAAATCGCGATTCCAGAAGTGCAATGAACGCTTGCGGGTCCTCCGATATAAAATCTGGTGCTCAGATTTAAGCCCAGAGTGCTTCGCTGTCTGTGAGATACTTATGATTGTGGCTAGGTATACAAACCAAGAAAACATGATATGAGGTTGCGGAACGCATTATAAAAGGTGTCCAAATGGTGCCTAGCAGAAGAACTACGTTTGGAAAACGAAAATGCTTAGATAAAATCGGGGATGACGGTTAAAGCAAAAAATAGAAATAAATATTGTCTAAAATTATGTGTGAATTTTACAGATCCGTAGAAGAAATTTACGGGCAAAGGAAGAAAAATATGACCCAGGGAAATTTCAAATTCTCCGACGAAAAGTTTCCAATGTGAATAAAAAAAATATGAAGGCTCACCGATTTGTAGGCGATGACATAACTGTGCCTGGGATAATATCTTTATATCACAAACGAGCGTTCGTACCAAAGCAGAATTAGACAGTTCACGAAACGGAAGACGGTAGTATTGTACAAAATTGCCGCGACAAAAATGGAGATGCAGAAGCGTGAGTAAGCGTGCGGAAAGTGAAGGCAAACACACGCTGATCAAGGAGGTGGTTCTAGTGCAGTAAAACAATGAGATGCAAGGAAAACATGTACATGTACAATGGAAGGTACGTCGTTTCCCTACACCTCTTCAAGCAGGAATAATTGCCCCTTCGCTTTTGTTGCGGCGGCCAGGCAAGGATTACTGGGCTTGAGTCGTCGCTAACCAAAATCCTCAGATCCGACATTCCGTATACTCGAGTGAAGACCGTCAGTTCCACTGTAGTAACCATTCGGACCAGAAGCTCTACGGTGTTTAAAGCATGACAATTGGCAGTGTAGTGGTTTTTCATTCGATAGTTTAGCAATGGCAGTTTTCTTTTCTTACCTCTTGATTTTCTCCAAGTTAACAGATAGATTCATTGCAGCTGGACGTAATCACCAAATCACGGACCGGAAGCATCTTCACCTTAAGCTGATGATTAGCAGCAGGACAGATTCAGTTTCCAACTAGCCCTGTATAATTAAGGAATATCAGGATATGGTTACATAACCATGGCATACATTGTATGCAATACTCCAAATGCGGTCGAACAATGGCCTTGTATAGGGGTAAGAATACATCCGGGTTCCTACATGTTAGTGCCGACCTCAATCTAAAAAGCTCTCGACGGGCACGGTGAGCCGCTGTGGCACACTGTTCTGCCCATTTGTAGTCTGCTATCACTATGATTCCTAAATCTTTAGCTTTCTGGGTCGTTCCTAGTGAAAGACCACCATGACCACTCCTACTATCGGCCCCTCGTCTGCAGTGGTCAAGACATGGCTCTTTCTTATGTTGGAAGGCAAATCCCAGGTACTTGACCACTTGAGCACTTCTCCTATTTCCCTCCCTAATTCCGCTTTCCCATTTGATCCTACCACTTGACGTCGTCTGCAAATATATAGGTGGGCGAGCCAAGGCGTTCAGGAAGATCATTGATGTAGAGCAGGAAAAGCAGCGGACCTAGAACGGATCCTTGAGGAACACCACTAGCAATAGTTTCAACTGGCGGGTTCGCTTCTCCAATCCAAACCTGGAAGGTCCAATCAGTCGGGAAAGCTATTATCCACTTGTGGATTTTACCCCTTTCCACTAGCGCTTCAATGTTGACCAAAAGTAAGCGATGACATGCTGAGTGAAATGCTTGCTAAAGTCCAGAGAGCATACTCTCACTTACCCTCATCCAATCTCGCTATGACTTCATCCAAAAGCTGCGACAGATTGCTGAGACAGGATTTTTCCTTCAGGAACCCATGCTACGCCGCGATCAGTATGCGGTGCTGATTGAGGTATTCGCATAAGTTGGTTCTGATAATTCGCTGTTGCACTCTGGAAAAGATGCCTGTGAGACTAGCCGGACGATGGTTTTCCACCTTTTGTCTCGGCCATCCCTTGTGCATGGTGACCACAGAGGCCATTTTCCATTCCTGTGGTATCCTGCCCTGCTCTGGTGTTCTGTTGTAAAGATAGCAGAGTGGGCCCCCTAAAACTTCTGCTATGTATCTAACTAAGACTGCGTGGATGCCATCTGGTCCGGGGGATTTGGTGGTCTTAGGCTCACCAAGATTCCTACACATCTGTTCCAGTCCCACGTGTAATTCGGGGATACTCTGTCCAGAGGTGTGTAGGTCAAGTTGTTTAGTGACGATTTGATCCATCCTATGTACGCTTTTGAAGTAGTCCTTAAATCGTAGTGCTATATCCATCTCATGCGTTACTAAGTCGCAATCCTCCAATAGCAGAGGCCTTGCCATTTCACTGAGCGCTCCGTTAGATTAGACGCAGTGGTAGTACCTCTTTGGCTGGAATTTGGCCCAATTTGCCAGCTTGAGGTCGTACTGTAGTTTGAGCTCACGATGAACTGACGCTGTTTGTTTCTATCTCTGGTGTACTGCGCCCAGGACCTGTGGCTGCCCGTTGACCTATAGGTGTGCCAGCCCCTATTTCTACGCTGTAGCGCTCTCTTTATCGCTGGACTGGTCGTTTGTTTTTCGCTGCCCTGGGTTTCAGGGGAGCGAATTCACCTTGCAGGAGCAAGATATTTGCCTTGATCTGGTCCCAAAGCTGGTCTATAGAGTCATTTTCGTGGATAGGGGCCCACATCAACTTCGCATCTCGGGCCTTCAGCCTTGTCGCATCTATCTTTCAGTAGCTTCTGGACATTCTAACAATACTCCTACAGTGTATTAAACTTATTGCTGTGGTGATAAATACGTGGTCGCTTTTACCCAGCTGAGGATGGAGCGTTTGTCAACTCCCTGTCCCTCGTCGTAATTATTAGGTTCTGTGGAGATCGCCTATTCCAATCCGCGCATCGATTCTAAGAATGCGCTGTCCGGTATTCCTGTTGGCGCCCGCTCAACCGCCTAATCGATTTTCGGGAAATTGAAATCTCCCAATATACAAACGCCTTGGGAGTGTCTGTACAATTTATCTAGGGATCCTAGAGGTGCCTGGTCCTACTTGGGTGTGCATTTCGGACTTCGGTAGACTCCTGCTATGCTAACCCTCCTCGAAAGTAGAACCAGCGAAATTGAGCACACCTGGACATTTCGGGTGCACTGCGCTATGTATTCACGGTGGAGTGCATTGTCTGACTAGGAAAGCTACTGCACCCCACAGTGTAGCCCCTTTCCTGTCCTGCCTTACGACTGTGAACCGGCATAAAACTGGATCAGGTATGTGGTCTTCCTGCGTTAGTCACGTTTCAGACAGGGTACTACTTCCAAATTTTGTTCCCGCATCCACTGTGGCCAGCTCTGCCCAATTATTCCTAATTCGAAATACATTGGCGTGCAATAGTACCAAAGCTTTCCTGTCCCCTAGCGAGTGGTGTTTGATCACTCGGGTGTAATAACCAAGTAGACAGCCCGTTTTTTGGTTGACCGACGGTGCCAGCTGCTACTGCGACCACCTTTGCCTCTACCTCGGTGATGTTGGAAATGTATGCTGGTCTTGATGATCATATTGGCTGGCTGGATGCGGTATTATTCGCTTCCATTGGAGTATCATTTCCTAACTTGAGGTGCTCCAAGATGTCCTCAATTACTGTCACATTCAGGTTTGCTAAGATCCGTGGTACCCTAGGCAGTTGCTTTAGCCTAGTCCCAATTCGTTCTCTTTCCGTCTTATGAGTTGACGATTTATTGTATTCATTTTCCTCTCTTCAGGTTCATCAGGGTATTATTTTGTATCGCCCTTTATTGGCAATCAAGACTAAGTCTGCTCGGGATCTTAGCAGATCCCTATCTAGCAGTCTAGCGAATTCCACCAGTATGAATATAGAGGGTGCCTGCGGGGCTTCCGGGGGTGGTGTTTTCTACCTTCCAACCCGGTGTACTCTCCCAATTGTTATGTTTAGCGGAACCCCGGCTAATCTGAGTATGTCATGGACTCTACGTTTGTTCATTTCCCTACGGGCCATTGAATCCCTCATATTCAGCTCCTCATTGTTCAGTATGAGGTTTCTTCGAAGTTCAACTTTGGGGATACTTACTGCAAGGAGGATACCCATTGACTTCTTCAGCTCCTATAGCTCTTCTTCTAACCTATCTCTACTCCCTTCTGAGGGAATATTTCTATCTGCTCCAGGTTTTGATCCTCAGTGTGGCTTCGGACGGTTTACACCCTGAAGTACCTTCGAGTTGACCACGGGAAGTGACTTATGCAACGGGATGGATACCGCAACTGCCTTCCAGCTCCTAGGCAAAACTGTTTGCCAAGAACTCTCCCTATGGTTTCTTCTTTTATTGGTTTGAGGTGATCTGAGCGTAAGTTCTCAAAGTTCCTCTGGTTGGTTTCGGCATTTTAGGGCTTCCGAGACACTCATTCCTCGGTTTGCCTCTGGCCTCTGATTTCCGCTTAGCGAACGCAAACCCGGCCGCATCCTTAAATTGCTCACTAATCCACTCTACCCAACTAGTTTTGCAAAAGAATGCATAGCGGTCTTTGCTAATGCCTGAACAACCAGAATGTGCCCACCATTTGCGGGTTTCACATTCGATTCCTTTAACCAGTTTCTTTCCGCAGTTATCCGTCAAATATGGGTAAAACACTCGCATCATTATAAGGTATCTACTTATTTGCGTACAGATGATCAAAGTGTAAAACAGTGATACGGAAAACGAAAGGTGAATACGATACATAAAAGCGTTACACAAAAACAAATTGAACAATCTAATTGACTGTGCATGCAGTTTTGGTTTGAGCTGCTATGTGCCCTTTGACAGGGCAATGTAAATAATTACGACCGAAAAACTCGGAAAACAAAAAATTGTGAAACACAGTAAAGTGTCAATTTATGGCAACTGAACTTCACTTCTACAATCTAAACGCTGAGCGAATCGGAGCACGTTAAAAGTTTCAACCGCGCGTCAACGTCCCAACTTTGCCTGCTGACCTATTGGTTCTGAGTTCACTAGTTTTATGTCATCCGCAAATATATAGTAGGAACAGAGAGGTCTTGGATCAAGTAGTTTAGAAACAGCAGAAAGAGAATCGAGCCTAGCCTTGAGCCTAAAGGGAATCTAATAGACACGCTGCCAACGTGGGACAAAGCTTCTTTGACTCAAACTCGAAAGGTTCGATTGTTGGAGAAAGCTTCTATTCATCTGATAAGAGCTGCTAGGAGACAAAATCCCTTAAACTTTGTTTTTATAATTTGGTTATTAACCGAATCAAAGGCTTCTAGAATTCCTTGACCCTCAATTGGCCATGGCCGTGGTCAGTTTAACGCGTGGTAACCGCGCCAGTACTCTTTTGTCGTGAGTGCTTGTATTTCACTGACCCTGTTGGTTCGCAGTGTTCGGTTTGCTTTACCTTGCACGAAAAACCGGACTACCGGTGTTTCCGCGCCAACCCATGACCCACCTGCCCATCACTGTTCCCCTCCGTGGACAGTACCCGCAAAGTCACGTATCGTCTCCTGCTGCGACCATACTGCCCGAGGGATATCCGGTCGCGCACTTCCGTGCACTCCGTTGCTCTGCAAGAGCCCGGAGTAAGTACTCATTATATCAGGTCAGGTCAGGTTGCATCAGACTGAATATGGCCACGCCAAATTGAGCGTCCAGAATTTCTTCGATGGAACGCTTGTTACGTAGACATCTAATCCAACCCAATGTTTCAGTACTGACAGGCCTTGGCCTCTGCTGAAATACAAATGAGAGAAAGGAACTCATCTGATCAAATTAGCAAGTGTATTGTTAAACGTGAGCGTTCCATTACGTGTAATAGTAAAATTGGGAATGGCATTCTAAACATTTTGCACGCCAACACTCACCCCCTTTACCGATGAGGAAACTATTTCAATTCATCCCTCATCAAGTGCAGTCTTAAAGGCCTGCACTGTCTGGATGTTGGCCATTTCCTTTGACGCTGATGTAACCGTTATTTGAACAACGTTCAATACGAATCACAATGTCTCGACTTCGACTGACCAAATTTTCAGCGCGTAGGAAAACAGTCCAACGCTTGTTGAAATTTCGTTGCTATTATAAACATACATCAATACATATTTGCGACTTACGAAACCGTCGTAGGTCCCAGTTACAGGACGATAAATAATAGAGCAAATCACGGAGCGAGACCACAAGATACCGAGCGGGTAATGAGAAAGCTGGTTAAAACAACTGTTAAACGTTAAATTAATAAAAGAGAAAGAATAGGTGAGAAAAGGACGATAATGTAATTAGAAAAGAAGTAGGTACAAAAGCTGTTGAAAACCGTCACAGCTGATTCCAACTTCCGACTACCCTATTGCTAGAAATATGCTTATGCATGTTTGCCCCGCCATTGTGCTTCAACATCTGGAACTCATGCTCACTGGTGCTAAGTTGGGGAGCCGCTGTGAAGAGAACTGCCACTCCTATCCCTAATGTTCTTTTCAGGAATCGGAAGGTTTCTATCAAGTCTCTGTGAATCTTCCTTTCTTCCAGTGATAAGAGCCTTAGAGCCTCTAGTCTTTTCCCATATTTTCTTCCCCTGTGACCTTCAGCTATTCAGGTGGCTAACCTCTGAACTTTCTCAAAACAGGCATCATTCTTCTTGGATAAATGTGACCAAGCCTGTACACAGGTGCAATCTAACTGTGGAAAACGGGGATGAGAACTTCCGGTTGTCTGCATGTTAGGACCGACCGTAATCCAAATAATTACCCCCTAGCTTTGTAAGCAGCTGCTGCACAATAGCCATGCCACTGGACGGTTTTCGGTACCACTACCCCGAAGTCCTTAACAAGAGTAGTGGTTGTGATACTAAATTGTGCTCACGCGAGTGAACCTCCGTTTTGTCTTATGCCCTTGTGAGCACATAAATCCTATTAGCATTGACCTACGTCCCATTCTTTTCTCCATCTCTCCACCTGCACCAAATCAGGCTGAAGGTCACTTTTCTTATTCAAACCAACCACCTCCATATCCTCAGCGAAAAGTTAGCTCGAAAAGTTCAGAGTGCTTGAGAAATCACGTATATAGTGAAGAAATAGAAGCAGCCCAAATAGAGAGCCTTGTGGAGCTCCGCTGGTCAACTGAACTGCTGTAGACCTTTCCTCGCCAACCGTTACGTAGAATGATAGTTGTGAGAGAAATGCACTTATCCAACTATGCAGAATTCATTGAATTCCGAATCTTTTTATTTTTGATCAACAACGGAATCAAAAGCCTTACCAAAACCCAGGTAACAAACCTCTACGGTTTTACCTTCGTCCAACCTTGAAAGAAGCACAGCAGCTAAATGACCATGAATGCCATTCCAGTTAAGATAGGGTCCAAGTTTTGGAGTAATAATCCTCCGTATCATAAATCGAATGCATTCGCTAGAGGTGGCGCCACCGGTGATAGAGGGATACTCCACCTAAGTCGCGATTAAAACATATTTTAATGCTACTTATGAAATTCGCGAAGATATCCGTGGAACTTAGCTCTTTGTTGAGCCGTTTAAAGTCTTCCACGGTGTCGGCCGGTAGGTGCATGCTTACCGGATAATGCTTGTCCTAAACCAGAGTATTACCTTCCTCTGTTCATTGTGATTGCTAAGATTTGTGCGTCTTTATTTTGCACACGTTGCTGATTGACTACAGTTTCTATTCTGGAACGAATATAAGTTTAGTTAAGTGCCGTAAACATCTGAAGTCATACGATGCGAGACAATTACCTGCTTTCGTACACATTACATCATGTACCTGGTAAATGGGTTCAACATATAGAGCGTAAAAGAAATTGCGTGCCTACGCAGCACTGATCATCTAGCAACAAAACTGAACACATCTTGACCTACAAAGTACAACCGTTCGAGGAATCACTCAAGGCGAACAATGACGTCGTCGCACATTTCTCCGGAGATGCGCGATTAACAATATTACCCATCGGCATCTAATATAAGTGATTTTATTATATTCACATTATATCGCAATACATACCGGTGCAGGGCTGGCTGGTTTGTGGGCTGGTTGCGTTTTCAGGGCCAATGATGTCACAACAATTACCATCACGTAGTTCTAACGTGGGTTGCGGACCTAAAAGCAAATAGAATTATATACAATTTATCTTACTAAACATGGGATTGTTGGGTTTCGTTGTCTAATTCCTGCATTGACGGCTCAGGT
>UZAN01052319.1:0-14848 GCA_900618425.1 Echinostoma caproni
ATATACACGACGAATTGTCATTTGAAACTTAACCAAATCCTCCATTACCCACATGAAAGAGTCAGAATTAACAATAGTTGAAATTGCGTTTTTTTCATAAGTAATGGGTGTAAAACAATTATTTTACAAGGAAGCCATCAAACAATGGAATTACTATAACATATCAACTCATTTCAAACTCACGAACGATGACCTACCAACGACCCACCACACTGCTCAAACACAGCTGACCATATATGAGGATATTAACCTGGTGTTATTCTACTAACAAAGCAAAACGGATGTCGCTTGATTTTGGCCACTCCAAAACATGAGCTGCTCGGAAGTGTTATCTTTGTAAAGAAGCAATCCTAAAGTTTTCTGTTTAGTTACCATTGCATTATATTCGTTGCTATAGTGAGTATCTGGTAACGTTGCGTCATCAGATCCTAGAAATATGGGCTGTGCACCCGGATGGCCTCAAGATCGGACAACTGCTTCAGTTCAAATGCCATGTCACCAATTTCCGCGGACCGGAATTTCTTTAGCTTGACTAATGGTGAATTAACATTGGTTTTGCTCGGGGTCTATTTCGCGCTCGCGGGCACGTTCGCTCAGTAAGGTCTAATTTTGCAGACAGTTTTCCCAAATCAAAACATCTAGAAGAATTGCTAAACTGTAACCGCATAGTGCCGACGCATGAACAAGCCATAACCACTCGATCATTAACAAATTGCACATTGACAAATAACAGATCAAAGTTTGTGCAACACCCGGGTCTCAGTGCTTCTGTTGCAGTTACACTCTTGAAAGCAAAACTAAGCTTTTAAACATATTTATAAGCAGAACATATTTGGAAGATATCCGAAAGAAAAGCCTCGTTTTCATCCATATGCAAATGAAATATTTAGCACCAAATTTGGTGGTCTGTCGTTTTTATTGAAAAACAAGGAGGAACTTATTCTTCTCCATTTCNTTTCTCATACCACGTTTCATCTTCATCGATTATTGCTCCCTCATTGGAAACGGTCTTCAAACAACGAATGTCAAGTTTCCGAAATACTAACCTTTTCTCGCTGTTCTACCCACGCGTCTATTTGATCGTTTGTTATCCGTTTCAACTTAGTCTCTTATTTCACCCTCAACTGTGCCCATATTCGTCATGACAAGTCCCACGCATATGAAAGACCACCCATGAGGTTCATTGGTTTTACCTCCTCTCTTTCAATTAATGACCCATACAGTATTGCTCCGTATGTGAATCGGTTGCAAACAGTCTTTTCAAACAAACGGGATGGAAACGCCCTCTTTGAGTGCTTCCCGAAAACAGAGACGATTTTACACCTAAAACAGTGTGTTTTATTTCCCATTGTACATGTTGTCCGGTCCATCACGGGGCAAAGCCGAACACTGTCCGGAAGCGCTGTTTTACTAAAAATAAGAAGCAGCTATCAACCGGGTAACTAAACGCGTGTATAGCAAAGAATCTGCTCTTCAAGTTTACGCATTTGATGACGAGCTATCGATGAACATCTGATGATGACTAAGCAAAATAAAACACGGGAGCTTCTATTTCGCTGTAAAGTGAAGGACCAAGAAAAGTAAAATAGAGAGCAATAATTTTCTGAGTGAACGACAGGCTAAGTCGTTAAAAAGTTTCGGAGTAAGGACTTCCAGTTAAAAAACAAAGGAAAAACAATACAACTCTGCTCAGCCACTGTTCATCACATTCAGGTAAACCGGCCTGAATTTCCCCTTGAGCGAATAGTATAGCAAAATGAATGACACTGGTAGGCTGGTAGTTTATCTTTCCACTTTTCCCAACTAAATCAATTCATATTGCTGCATCCATCGATTTACTGGTCCGTTCCTCGATGCGCTTGGCTGTTAGAGTTTACTGATCGCCTCTCTCGGTTTACTTACAAACGACTTTGTACATATTCAGAGGTTTGGTAATCGTTATCTTTATCTCGCGTGTTAACGTGAACAATAGATTATAAGTATTTCTCTGGTCCTTGATATAAACTATGGAGACAGAAATGACCATCATCGTCTCAATATCCCGAACATCTTTGGTTTATCAATCTTCTGTACTCGTCTTACAAGTATCTTGAACTTTTTCTACCTAATACCTCGCATTAATATTGATCGAATTCTAGCTGTATCTCATTTGGTTTGCATTCAGAAGAACGAAAAAACGTATAACAAGATCCAAATTTAAAGACAAATGAATGGTGCCGCCTTTTCCTATGTTAGCTGATACTGTTCGTCTGCAGGCTCAGTTGGATGAGTTAAATATTCTTAAGGAACAAACTGGATTCCGCTCATGCCAGATCTACGTTGATCACACATTTAAGGCACTTCAGATTCTTCCGACCAGAATGTACCTTGACATGATATGATAAACTGTGCATCTGTATGACCAACCGAGGTAAACAGAATGAGTTTTGTCAAAACGAAGATCTAATCATGCCTGGAAGGCCGAAGGGTAGAGGTCAGGCGAAGTATAGTCCCCTGATTATACAAGTTAGGGCTTCGACTTGCATTAGCGTTTCAGAGGGTAGAAAACGGTAGAGGAGTGATTTATCCAAGTGAGTGGGCCTTCAATTCGCTTCATCCGCTGCCTCGCGGTTAGGCTCGTGTCAGAACTAAAGACTGTTAGAGAACCCTACTTGCTTTCCTGCTTAGTGGCTTGACACCATTGATTGATTTCATAAATGCTTACCCAACATGAATTGCTGTGTAATTTTGATGCTGTATACGTCCCAGGAATCACTGAGCTCTTGTGTTGAAAATCAACCCAGGTATATCTATTGGGACTTGGAATGAGTTCAGGCAGATGCATCTACGGAGGAATCGAATCGACCAAAGCCAAAACAATATTGTGACGTGAATATGCATATTACTGGCCTTTGACAGATTACCGAGTCCTTTCTGTTCCCCCAATCTAGAGGATGACCAAGGAATGGTGTACCCTCACTACGTTTTGCTTTCCCCACAATAACAATCAGGATCCAGCAACCTACTATCGGTGAGGGTTTGAAACAAATTAACATGACTTTAGAATTTATCCATCTAGCACGTTCGCTACACAATCTCCGTTGTTTTTGCAGTTCAGATGTTTTTCAGCTCCGTTAATTTTGACCGAGTCCAACCATAATAGAATGCCAATCACACGCACACGCGCAAGCGCGCAGTCCCCGGAGTGTGCATGTGTACAAACAGTTATAACGGTTTCTTCGAGCACAACGCGTCAGCTGATGTTGATTCATCAAAAGCCCAGTCACAGTGACATTTGTTCCTCACCCAACCCCCTCCCCCGTGCCTCCTGGTTCGAACCATCAAACCGACTTTCAGGTCATCAAAAAGAGATTAGAAATGCTAATGCATCAAAAGTACAGTCGTGATGATGAAGCTAGCACAGTCTGACCGGCGAACATGGTCTAAATTCACACTATTTTTGCATTTTCCAGTCGGCGATTACGGAACGGTTTGAAAACAACTCCACATGAGCGGGCCACAAGAGGTTTGATTGCCACCGAGATATTGTCAGTTGGTGGTGATGTCAATTCCCCACATGGGGTTTAAAAAGAAGCGAATCGTGGAGGCATCCGCACAACCTCAACTCACTGATTAATCATTGTAAATGTCAGTAATTATGGTGTTCAAATGAATCCGTGTGAAGTTTTGACACATGAACGAAGCAAATAATTTAGTCAGGATGAATGCCTCACTTAAAACTAATTGGTTCAAATGGGTGATAACCGTGAATCAGTATAAGTTGCGTAAAACTGCTCAACTCTACGAAAGCCGCGTTATTCTCTTAGGTAAATTATGCATACTAAAGAACAAGGGGAAGATTGTAACCTCCATCATACTTTGCCGATAGAGAGTAGCAAATATCCTGAAACAGACCATCGCTGCATTGGTCAAATCTTCACTCTGCGTTAGGTTCCTGATTCACGTCACACACACCCAAGTCGTCGTTGCGGTTTTTCTTTATCAAGACTGCCACTGAAATCGTGGCATTCGCTGAACAGCCGGGGGAAACTTGTGTGATTTACAGTTCTTGGGAAACCTTGGATGCCTGCTCCGATGCCCGACGGATGATGTAGGAGCACTTGCGAGACTTCTTCTTTTCTGCTGTTCCATTTGGTGAGCGTCATGTGCCGTCAAATTGGGAAGGGCGATACCTACTACTGTTTTAAAATTAGGTGATTCGTAATTGATCACAGTCGACGGCTTTTCCGGAATAGGTAGTTTTATGAATAATAATTTTAATCTGTTTGAGCATATAATCGCAGGTATATGAAACGATTCATTTGCATAAACAGAACCGAAATTCTGCGATCTTGAATGATTACGTGGCCTAAATTTAGCAGGATCGAGCGAACGGAGAAGTTGCACATAGATAGACCATCCGATGGAAAATTAGTTATCACAATAACTTAGGATGGTTAAGTTCCACTGGTCAGGAGGAGTATTGTGCACACCTAGCTGTCGCCTATCGTATAGTACCTATTTTGTAATTACTACTTCAGGAAAGGCAACGCACAGTCAACTGGTGACCAGGAGACGAGGTTTGAAGAAATGCGTGGAGCAAATTGGCTTAGGAAGTGTCCACTGCTTTCTAGGTTGGGGTCCGGTAGATCGCGTAACTGGTTGCAGTGGATGACAGCGAACTGAGAGCAGCGGCGTTCTTGTTGTGGCTGTTCAGCAGACGAACATGCAACTAGGTGTATAGATATTTAGACTGTCCACTCTGAATCGACCACGTACAAAATTCAAATTCTTTTCGCGCTGACCCAAACCAAACACATTCTCGGTCAACCTTATGCAGTCGAACTTATTCTGTGAGGATTTTGGGCTAGACAGTGGTCGATGAAGTTCAACTGCCTACATTTTGCCCTACGGGGATGATAATTTGATTAAGGAGTAAGTTATTTATATTGGTTCGTCGGACGTTTTGTTATTTTCTGAAATAAATCTCCGTGCGAAATTACTTGGGCAAAATTGAAAACCGGCAGTTGTCTTTCGCGAGAAACACCATATGTACGATGGCTCGGCATTATGAAAGAATTGAGAACCCAAATTGAGCTTCCGATAAATATGAGGTCGACTTTTAAAAATCTTAAGCGGTGCAGGATTTCGTTGTCATTGTACGAACTCGAAATAGAAAAAACTCAAAAGAAATCATGATATTCATTATCACCATTAAAATTTGTGAGGTAAGATCACGGGGGCAGTAATTAAGCTAGTTAAATGAAAAATTAACGGTAGCTAGTGGTTCATTATATACTCGACACCCGAGAACGATGGGTGATTGTTCAGCGATGAGTGAAGCAAACCCATTGCAGGATGAACTGGGAAGGTGACAGCATCTAAAGATGAGTTGTGGAAGGGTAGACAGAAATGACGCATTGAAAATAGCACGTTACGACAATCGAAGACCTTATGATTTTCAAGCAATCCCACGAAAGCATTCGGGTAAAATGCCTGATTCAAAATATATAGGGAATCAAAATTTATTTCAACGGACTGACATAACCGGATTCAGAGAATTTGCACGAGGAGATGCAAAGAACAGAAGCAAAACTCCCGCATAGAGCAACACCATATTGCTTTAGAAGTGATAAGGACAGATCTTCCGGAGCAGTATCCGAGCATCGTTCTAAATGTGGGAATTGATCCAGAAACAGATGCAACCAAAACAAGCCAAGCTACCGTATGAACCGTAATTACCGTATTTTCATAACAAGTGAAATTTGAACTAACGAGATCAATTTGAGTGGAACAGGAAAGGTGAATTGAAGCTGTGTCCTGTCAAGAGGAGCGACGATGATGATCATGTTCCAAATATGCAAATTGCCGGTACGTTCATCTGTTCCCCTAGTCTCAGTCCGCATGACAATCACTGACAAAGAGGTGTGAATCAGATCAGTGAGCTGGTTGCTTTAGTTCTCATATATTCACCCAAATTCAAATTGATCCCTTTCGAAACATCCTGTTTTAGAGCTGGTGGTCTATCGACTTATTAATTCAGTTAAAAAAGTACACAAAGATCGTAAAGTTACCATTGTTTTGAATCAAATTTGCAATACTGAGAAGAACATTATTTATTTCTTATTTATTGAAGCATGAATCACGTCGTGGGACAATCCACTAGATACTTAGTGTGCGCAGTAAATCAGTGTATCTCAATTGCATAGGATTAGAACACAGTTAACATTTGCATCGAGCCATTTTATTATTTTACCTTAAATAGCATTTCAGATTGTTATTTCATATAAATAACTGGTGTCTTTCAACTGAAAACACACCCTGCACAATTGGTTCATTTTATCGGAACCAGTCAGCATGGTGAACATCTTTTTATGAACTTGGATTCCCCTCGTGGGCGCACCGGATAGGAACTGCAACACCACAATTGATACTCCAAATCTTGATCAACTGAATACATTCGTGTGAATAATCTAGTCCACAATAGTGATTAAATATTCGACGAAGATACATAGAATACCACGCACTGTCGCTCTAGAATATTTATAGCTTATTTTATCCATATTATGGCAACCTCTGCTCCGATAAAACAAAATCCCGTTGTCCGTTTGTTCTGAGTGCGAGCAGTTTAGGTTTTCCCGGAAACAAGATGTCATCAGAGAGACCTATCCGTAATTGTGAAACGATTAAAAAAGGTGAGTGCTGTGAGCTGCACAAAAGAAGAAAATGACAGTTATATCGGTGTTGATAAAAAAACCTTCGCAAGTTCTGATTTTTCTGCTTTCGTAAATTGACCGAGTCATGAAAAATCTTTTTATCCAGAGCATAGAGTTGTTCTTAAATTGAAAACAAGTCTGAAATATTACGAAATTTAAAGAGATAGAAGGAATTTTTTGGGTCAGAGTGAGATGCGAAACTGTACTGTTTGATTCCTAATTTTTTTCCGGTATGTTGTGGAATAATTTGAAGACGTTCCGCAATCCGTGAGATTATGATCATCGAACATCAGCAAGGCTGAACAAAATACAACCACTTTCATACTCATTTATATGTCAAAGGATCGCGAGGTTACTTGGTGACAAATTGCAACACATGCTTATCATCAGACAGAGTGGTATGGAGTGCAATTCACTGAAAAATCGAAATGATGCTCTTGAGCTACTGAATCAACCTTGCCCTTATTTGCTTCACATCAAATTAATCAACTAATGGTGATAAGCTGAGATGCTAGCACTGCCGAAATCAGCCTTGATCACTGGCTCATGATACGAATGATATCATAGTGCTGCTGAAATTCCCCTTCGACCGCGGAAATCCTATCTGAATGCAAAATGACAGAGTAAACAACCGTCCTGCTAGTTTTCGCTTTCATGGAACTTCACATGAAAGCAGTGTCGAGGTTAATCAGCATATGAAGCCGTCTTTCCTTCATTGTATGTCATATCTGGCACAAACAAAGCTGGCAAATCCGACTATTGCTAAAACCAGCCAATATAAGGTGAATCCTGTCCTATGTATAGTGCCTTGGAAGCTTCAAGATTATGTAAGTACAAGAAAGTGGCAGAGACCATCCGGAAACAAGTGTTAATAACACAGTAGAATGTGAGTAATATACACAGGATGCATGATTCATAAGAATGTGAACAATCATTACAAACACTAGTAAATGGTGCCCTGTATTTCGGTTATTATCCACATAAAATAACTTGCCTGCCGAACAGCCAACAGCAGTTGGTTGGACCGGGAGCAGTGACAGCCGTTGTCAGGATCACGAGCATGGTTCAACGATTCCGTTCAGTTTCGTGGTCCTGGCTCGCGGATCAATCGTCCGGAACAAAGCACATGACAGATTTGAGTTCGGCGGGGTGGGGAGAGAAGGAGAGCAATTGACGGAAGTCATTTTTCCTGAGACTAACTAACCAACCACGCTTGTCAGTTAAGTATCTGAATCTAGTTCACCGTGGCAAATAACTTTATTGATACAATAATGTCATACAAAAGCTGTTTATAACCTCTAAAAAATACACCGTGTATACACACACAAAACGGATGTATGGTCTGTGCGGTGTGGAGTTTCTGTAATTGACTCAACAAAATCAAAAGCTCATGCACCAGCTCCATAATTCTCGTAGTCCTTCGAAAACTAAAGCAATAAAATTCCACGTGTCAATGCATTATGCTAAATGGCAAACAAGGTGTATCAATTCATGCTTTCGTTGCATCCGTATATTCAGATTTTTGCATCCCATTGTTTCTCGTTCTGATGGCCGGAGGACGATTCTCTCTGTTCAAAGTGTAAACAACAACCAGGGAGGAATGTGATTGACCGGGAAATACCGACCGAGTGACTCAGTGAGATGTCACATGCCTCTGCATTCTCTTGTGCAATGAGTGGATTCATCAAAGCCTGATCAATAAATAGTAGGTGAAAATTGACAATGGAATGAAATTCAATGAGGGGAATGAATATGAAACGATCATTATACGAACCCACAGAAACAGTTGATCTGACAAACTATGTGCAAGGATTCGAAATGACAGTTAGTTGCTTATTTATATGTATGATTGTATATGTACTTTATGAAATGTAATCATGTATGCTTACGGAACCTATGCAGATGCAAATATCAATGAATGATAACTGAGGATTATTAATGACACTGGTTAAGAGGAATCCCGACTATTTGATTGAATATTCACCATCAAGTTCAACAGCGGTCACAGAGAACAACTTAAAGTATAGCATAACTGTTTCATCAGATCTGGTCAGCGATTGTCAATGCGGTATCCCATTGACGTTGGTGAGACCTTGAACCCCAGAAGTGCAGGTATACGAGTAAACACTAATCCACCCGTGCTGATTTAAACAGTTAGTTTTAAATTACCACTGTTAGGGAGCCAGTTCATGAGCTGAAAACTATTTTATTCCAAATACCCAAACTGATTAAAGACGCCATCAAACAACTGAGTAGTCAGTAACCATAGCTAATATAGACAGTTTATGTTAGTCACTTGAACCAATCATTGTGTATGTGCATTTCCTTTCGTCCCTTCTGTTTTATAAATAAGTATGTCTTTGAAACAATAAATGAAATCTGACAGAAGGTCAGTTATGATTTATGTGTGAAATCATTATCTTGTCGAGATATTTCATAGGCGGATGATTACCTTGGAATATTGTAGTGAGACGATGCATTCACTGCAAGATATAGCTCACATTGGCCAATTTTCAATCAATAGTTTATCCATTATTCAAAAAACTTACCGCAGTAGGTGGTCAACAAGTGACCAATGTTAAATGCGTCATACCATAATTATTCCATAGACTTAGTACTGAATCAACCAACAGTTGAACATATCCCATCAAAGATTCTGATTCTATACCTCTTTGCACTTTGAACAATGAATATAAGGTCAAGAACTTTCAGTCAGTCGATCTCTATTCCGGTATCCAAAATACAATCCGAATTGGTGAAACAAATCTGCCAACTGGGTATGTCTCTCAGTTTGAACCATCTTGCCCACACAATAGCTCGCAGCTCGTATGCGCCGAAGCGAAATGGTATATAAATAATAGTCATTTCGACCGTTTCGCAATTGCCCTATTTGTCTTTAGTTATTAATTAGTTGATTGAAATGCCCACGCAAAGACTTCCCTAAATTTAAATTGTTTATCTGTTTGAATTCCAAACCAGTAGCACCCCCATATGCTATCACAATCCCAATGTATTACCTAACGTGTACATTCTAAAATGGTAAAATTGATCTTCTCTTTTCTTTGTTGCACTTAAGAAGGCAATTCTTCACAATTTCCTGATCCATGGCCAGAAGAGGAATCCGTTTTGTGCAATAATCAAAGCTTCTAGGGAAGTGCAGTATGTAAGGGAAGTTCAAAGTCAGGCTAAGGAACAGTGAAACAACTTATAAACTGGAAAATATTTTGTTGGCTGATAAATATCGACTACCACCTGCTTTCTTTTGCTTGAGGCTGATCAAAAATGCTTATTTGTTATGTCCACGCCGAGAGCAATAGCAACCATACAATGATGTTTGTGACCAGCTATGATCATATTGAAATGGAGGAGAATTAACGGACTAGACAAAATATGCCACGACCAATTAGTGCAGATGCACCCTAAAGATTCACACCGAATTAAGCTTGATTCAATGGTAACTGTAAATTACCGTTTTCAAGATTTTGACCAAAGTTTATGTTGCGCATCTCAATTCGTGATGGTTCATCAAGGCTGTAAGTGACCTAATCACGATTGGCAAAATCAACGGTGTGCCGGATAAAGATGCTGTAAGAAAAACATGAATTCGAGATGTGAAAACGGAAATGTACATGAAAAAAAGAAATGAAACAGTTTGTGAATTTCAATGCTCCGCTTGTGCTGCCTTTGAGAACAATTTTCCTAACTACAATCAATAGGGATAAAAAAGGACACATAATTACTCGCAATAAGTAAGTAAAACGTGTTTTAGTCCAACTGTTTTCCCACACAGTTTCCATGGAGCTCCGTCACCATTAAACCTAAACCGTTGAAATTTTGAACACGTCATGAACCAGACATACCCACTAGGCATTCACGAAAGCAATTAACTTAACTTCAGTGAACCTCTGAATCTAGCCTGTAACAATTCGGATGGTGAGAAATGCTTTAACGGTCACTGATTGGTTCGGCCAATAACTGTTCTCGGAGTTCACACCAGCTTCTTTAGAATTTGCAAATTCAGTCGTTGTTGTTTTCTAGCCAAACATGCCGAAGTATTGGTCAAGGCTCACCTTCACGGATGCGTTTTAAAGCTTTTTCCCGTAATTTTACTGTTACTTGAAGAATATCAGACGATTCATTATTGTGGATAAAACGGTGGTATGATATGTTTGCACTACAACAAGTTGCCTGAAACAACAGCTGACTTACAATAAAAACGAACCGCTCGAAGGCCGTAGTAAACAGCCCTTTTGCTAATCCTCTTCGGTACGACAGGTAACAAGTAGGAGCATGACAAACAGGCGGCTGATATGAATAAACGAAGATTTCCGCAGGTGGTTTCCGATTTCTCAAAAATCCCACAATTTTTATCTATTATCTTTAGTTAATTTTTAACCAGCAATCTTTCAAATGAGAGGGACACCCCTACTGATTCCCACTCAGGTGCAGGGCAGAGTTCAATGGGCTGAATGATACATGGTTTGAAACGATGATTAGTTCATGATGATTCAGTACTNAAAAATCGAGGTACATGAGCATGTAACTGGGAAAGAGGAAGAAATGTAGACAATGCAAGATTTTAAAGAATATCCAATTTTGGTGTTAGGAGCCATTGTTACTGCATGAAACATTTCTTTGAAGACGATGGATGAAAAAGATAAAAGTGTGACCTTTGTAATACACTTAGAAATGTTTTCTTTCCCATGAAGACAATAATTTTCATTCACGCTCCATACACGGCCAACGTCCCGGAGTTGTGAACCAAAATTTGATTGCTGAACTAACTATCTCACGGTTTTGCTTTGGATAGAAAAGAAAAATATGCCGATGACGGAAATGGGTCTTTTCACAAAAGTACAATTTAAAGAAATCCATTGTTGACGGAGAGATGAAATTCCATTTGGAATAAGCATTACGCTATGAATTATTGTTTCACTATATGCAAATAACGGTCATAGTATCAGCTAAAATGCGGTCATTTTCAGTATCCATTTGGACTGCTTATAATAGATTATTGCACACCACAAGAGCTCTTTGTGCGATAGTGGGTATTTCATTTCAGTTCGGGTATTTTCCTCTGTGAAGTCTGCGAGTAAGTGTATTACATAATGAGTGTTCAAATATCAAGGCCATTATTAAATCGGTGCCGCAGATACGCTGTTTATACATGGGATGAAGGAATGTCCCTAAAAGCTTTTCATGTACAATATGTTTAGATCAAATTATTCCTTTGGAGTTAACTTATCGCAGACCAATAGGATTGTTTCTCTGGTGTTACGACTACTCAAACAAGCGATCGTATTTAATCTGTTCTGTGGTTATTCATCCAGGTTTTGCCTAGACTATTATGCAGTGCGCATGCTATCATCTGTGTGTGTACATCAGTCGATTACCAAACAATGCTCACGCACCTTCTGAACACAGAATGTAAGTCAAACTAGTTGAAGGAACCGATGAGGCGTTTCTTGGATGGCAAAAACCATATCGGTAGATAGGATGTTTCTGGGTGTTGTGGAAATCCTGAAATTTTAAACGCTCACGACAAACAGATAACCTTTGATATTTAGGCTAATTACAATAGGACTGTAGTTCAGGAACAGATGACTTAAAATATATGATAATCTGGTATTCTATCATAAAACAAGTACTTGGTGGGTGGTCTGAACTTCGGTAACGTATCTTATCCTGCAGTGCATTTACGTGAGCGCTTCATGCGGTTAATTATGTATTACGAGAATGTCGAAAAAGTCCCACTGAGCACACATTCCAAGCAAAACAACAGAGTGGTAATCACGCTCTTTTTCAGATATTCCTATCCATGCACATAAATCTCAATTTACATCACTAATTGGGAATAAAATTATTTTAGGAAAATAGAATCACATCACATCACAGGTTGCCACACTTTTTCTAATAAGCTTTAGCCTAAGCTCCCAGTCCTTTAGCCTTGACCTACATTATTTGGCCAGAACTCGCAATGCCTGAGCCGCCACCCCTAGTCCTTCAAACTGGACGCACAAAATTTGGTCATAACGCTGTATGCGAGTCAGATCAAAAAGTTTCGGAATGTCCTGAGGTCAGCGAACGTTGAAACATTTCCTATTGCACAAATAATCATGCTGCAAGACTTGGTTAAGAAAGGATAAGGTCTGGTGGATGCAAGCTGCACCATATGTTGGTTGGAGAACGTTTAAACGATGTGTCCCTATCGTCAAACTATTTGAAACGCTTGCAATACTCTTGTGAGTAACAATCTCAAATTTAACACAAACGGTAGATTTTCTTGTATTCACACCCTGAAATAAATCCAAAGTGATACCTCAAAATTAAATACTTACCGTTCCGTATTTCCTCTTCAAGTAAACCCCTTTTTTGAGATATGGATACATTACCAGGCCAAGGTTAATGGAAGCCGTTCCAAAAGGACAACCCGTTTGGTACACCTTTTCCAGTCAAGCGCAAAAGGAAACCCGTAATTTCTGAGCGGCAAGCGTAGTTATGATGACAAATGTTGCAGTTTAAATAAACGGATGATAGTAATAGGGTGTGCACCCTTTGAACAGCAAAGAAATGTACATAGCGCTTCATTCTGAAATTCGGTGTTTTGTGAAGATTCTCCCGTGAACTGAATCATTTTGTTGACTAAACATGCAAAATGGATTGTATAACACGAGACTTTTCTTCCACCGTGTCCTCACTGCAGTGCTTTCTTGCTTTGTCCACCAGACAACGGAATTGGTTCGTTTTAACCGTAATCGACAAAAAGCTTGAAAAGTGGATGTAATGGAGGTTTAATTCCCCATTGGGGATATACATGAGCATAATACGATATTGTTCAGTCCTAGACCTGTGGACGTGTGGATCACACGTCCGTGGGGATGTTAAGGTTCCTTGAGCAGGTTATACCCAAACGATTCACACATTATTGACATGAACACGCCTAATTTTAGATAACACGGTCGACTGGCATGTTTGTCGACCAAGCACACCGATTACTTCCAGTTGAAACTCAACACCAGTGCCTATTAGATGTTGTGCCCTCCAGGACACTTAACCCGAAAAAAGCTGAGTGGTAAGTATTACCGGTGTAATAAACGGTAGACGGTAAAATATCTTCAGCGAATTGTTGCACGTATCCGAATTGGATAATTTTACGCATACCAATGGGCACGCTTTATACCTCAGGATTTTATCGCGAGGGTATTTAGATGCATCTCACATGATAGCGGTAATACTGATATGTTGGATCCTCGTGAATAGTGAAACAGAGCTAGGTTTTGTAGATGCAAGTAAACACGTCCAGGTGCATCCTGGTAACGAACAGTTCAGCATTAACTGGCGGCAAACAAATATACCACAATCATCCTAAACTGAAGTCGAGTATTTCGATATCGATGATAGCTGGACTGTATTACACGGTGCACGTGTGCAATATCTCGGACCTCAAGTGTAGAAAAAATAAGAATTCGAAGTAATACATTTTGCATTGCTCAGTGTTTGAAAATTTTCAATTGATTTCTTCGTGAAATATTCCCTATGTTGCTTTATCACGGTCAACATTCAACAGAAAATAGTTTGCATTCCGAGAGTGGGAAAATATTGAATTTATCTTCGAAAATAACACTGCTAAGTAAAACAAAACGGAATGCACCAGGCAGAAAACATCACATTGCAATAAATTCATTTCTTATATACTTATGGATTCCTAACTGAGAAATGACTGTTTATAATATATCTGTATCAACAGCGGTCTCGAAGAGAGATGAACATGCATTGAACAATTCAGAGACCGGTCTCATATAACCAAATGTTCCAAATAGACATCTCGGTTCGTTGAAGTGGTTGGAAAACTTATTGCGAAATTTCTTCCTTCACAACCGTGCGATCGATTTAACACTATTTCGCAGAAATACGTTAACTTGCTGAGGTCTCTTTCAACTAAATTCATGTTTTTGTTAATTGTTTCAATGTATCCTTGTACCATTGTTACGTTTCTCGTCAAGTGTGCGTTTCAATGTAAGAAATACGTAGGGAGACGAATTTGAGTCAAAGGAATCCGTCAGTTGAGGAAACTACTGACCCAATGAAATTTAATTATTTGGATACTGAGGGCCTAGACCGAATCCACTCCGTAAATAGATGGTGTCACGGGA
>UZAN01052326.1:0-10286 GCA_900618425.1 Echinostoma caproni
ACACTAGGAGGTCGCGCGATACTGAGACCCGTAAGAAGACATACCGGCAGGCCGTTAACTCCGGTTAGCTTCAGATCTTCGAAGCTGACCCAAAAGTAAAGCTGGAGCCAAAGTGCTACTACGTCCAGTTAAACGGCTCTACCAGAGAGGAAATAGGCGCACTTGTACTAGCGGGAAATAGGGTTACAACTGAAAACCAGAGTAAAGTCGATACATTTTGCACTTATCTCAGCAACGTTCGAAGACACTGCTCTGTGAAAAGCTTTCCAATCCCCCGCCTACAGACATAGTGAAGGAACTATGGGTAACAGTGGATCGAGTATCAGAGTTATTAGGCATTTTTATAGCAACTAAATCCGCAGGACTAGACGAAATCAGCCCAGCAATTATCATGCTGTTTGCTGATGTCATTGCGGAGCTGATCTGTAGCCATTTTTGGGCCTCAATAAGGGAAGGGAGGCTATCGTCATAATGGATAAAGGCTTCTGCAATACTCGCATTTGACTCACAGTTAATTGTGGGTAGTGTGCATAGGATATTTGTAATTGATTGATTTGATTTCAGCTTCACTCTTAATCCTCAGTTCATCGATTCAACCAGACACTTCGAAGCACTAGATTCGAATTTTGCTCCTATTAGAGCTTATCAGTAGTGCATATCCACCATTCCGTCCGGTGCTTAAACTCAAAAACACATTGCATTGAAGGCGTGTGTTACCACTGTGTCAACCAGCTCATGCCATGGCTCAACCAAATTGATTCTGTATCAGCCATTCAAAATAGAGGTAAGAAAACGGATGTCATAAACTATCGTTCTGTTAGTTTAACTAATGTGTTATACAAGAGACTGTAAAATTGCTTAAGGAAGCACTTAGTGAAACATCTGGAGAAGAACATTCTCATGACAGAAGTACAGCTTTCTTTTTGTTAAACAATGCTGATGTCTAACAAACGTGCTTTGTTTATTGGAAAAGTAGACGAAGGTAAAACAGTAGGGTTTTACTACCTGAACTTGAGAAAGGCTTTTGATTTTGTGAATCATCGCCAGTTTTGACCAAATTAGAAGGATTTAAAATTCAACAACAGTTGTGCATGTGGAGAAATGCCTTTCACCAACAACGATCATCCCACGTGGTGAGATGCGAGAATAGATCAATGCCGGTTTAGCTGACTGGCAGGCTTCCACAAGGATCAGCATTAGGGCCGCTTCTATTCTATCTCTAAAATAACTAATTGCCTATCACTCCGACGTCTTCGTGCTACATTTTCACAGATGACGTCAAGGTGGCTGATTCTAATGGGGAAAGCAACCGGAGCGTGATTTAATGCAGGTAGCTAGATGAGTAAAAGAATGGGATTTGAGTCTTAATGCAAAAAGGCCATGTACTCACAAAGGTATTAGACAGACTGGAAGTTTACTCGGATGACTACCGTTTTTTTACGGAACCGAATAAACCGGTTAGGCACTTGGGGGTCGTGGTATGGAAAAACTTTAAGTAGTCTGATCAGTGTACATCAGCGGCGCACAAAGCCAGGGGGACGTATCTAGACTAGCATCGGTCCTAACATACAGACAACTAAGTCTTAGTTCCCGTATAGCCATAGTCAGACCACACATGGAATTTTATAGACCGGCTTTGTCACACTTATCCAAAAAGGATGCCACCTGTTTAGAGAAAGTTCAGAGAATGGCCGCCCAAATGGTTGAAGGCTAAGGGAGAAGAACTTATGACGAAAGATTTGAGGCTATAGGGCTTTTCTCATTAGAAAAGACACTATGCAGAGTTCTGATAGAAACTGTTATGTCTTGCCAAGCTATCATTGAACCTGGTCTTGCGATGCTTATCCCAATGAATTCAGTAAAATGACAGTTGGAAAAAAGTGCGAGCCTTTAATGGTATCGCCAGCCAAAGCGTGTTAGTGGTGCGGTAAGGAGGGAAATGTGTGGTATTTTAGGGTTGCTCACCATCCAGTCAATTACATAGAATTGGCAAATGTGCCACAACATATGAAGAAAGAGATATGAAAACGGTTTAAATGTAAATCAACAAATAAGAGTCTCGCTACAGGTGCGCCATTGACGCCGGTTACCATCCATGTCTGCAAATGTGTTAAGCCCTAGATGTTATCTGTCCTTGAGGCCCCTCACCCGGGAGTCTAGAGCGCCCTACTACTACCAGTTTGAGGTTAGTGCCTTCATTGTTCGAGCCCAGGTAATTCGCCGTCCACCGCGTCGCCTCTTCCAGTTGTCTGCTTGCGCAAGCAAAACATGATGGGGCAATTTTTCAGCCGGCATCCGCAACACATGTCTCTGGAGCGAGATGATGGCACTCAGAAGACGACTGAAATCTACCGTGGGGAAGATTCTTCGGCGAACCTCGTCGTTGGTGATTCGCTGTTGTTAACGTATTCTGGCGATGTAACGAAGGCAACGGTGGTCAAAGACACTTAATCTCCGTACGTCTTCTGCGTGGAGGGGCCAACTCTCACAGCCATAAAGTAGGAAGGAGCGTACTGTGGCATTGTAAACGCGGTCTTTCAAGGTGAGACTGATATCGCGTCCGCATCACAAGTGACGTAGGTTAGCAAAAGCTACTCAAACCTTGAAGATACTTGGTGATATTTCTTCTCTCAGTC
The DNA here is from genome assembly GCA_900618425.1 of Echinostoma caproni. Classification (NCBI taxonomy): domain Eukaryota; kingdom Metazoa; phylum Platyhelminthes; class Trematoda; order Plagiorchiida; family Echinostomatidae; genus Echinostoma; species Echinostoma caproni. The sequence goes on from UZAN01052326.1 coordinate 2,637, forward strand.
CTCTTGAGCTGAAGCAACTCCCGAAATAAGTGAAGCAATCGACGAATTGAAACTGGTTGTTCATAAGTGTATGAACAGATCTAGCCTCTGGTAGTAAACTCTTACAATCCTTCAAGGAAAATGTCATACCAAACTGCATGACGGACAATGCTAACTTACACAGGACGTTTTGAGCGTCCCGGGAGGAGTGGCAGAGTAAAACGATGTTGTCAGCATATTCCAAGTAACGCAGTCGATCACCTGGGAAGAACTCCAAACCGGAAGCGCTGCGGTTTTCTAGCACGCTGCTACGGATTTTGTCTATTGTGAAATTAAAGAGGAAGGGCGAAGCCGGGCATCCTCGTCGAACTTCACTTGTGATGTTAAATGAAGCGGAGATGCGATTATAGACGTTGACGCGGCTAGATGTGTTAGAGTAGATGGATTTTAGAAGGTTTACATACATCTCAGGCACACCGCATCTTAACAGACAAGTCCAAAGAACTGCTCTGTCAACTGAATCGAACGCAGCTCGTATATCCAAATACACAATGATGGTCGGTCTACTGAACGTTTGACGTTGCTCCAGGATCTGGCGTAGCGTAACTATCTGATCAACGCAACTCCGGCCAGGGCGAAATCCAGCTTTTTCTTCGCGGATATGACGCCCTCTTGTCCAACTGAGCCTGCGAAGGATCAACAATGCTAACAGCTTGGATGCAACAAAGGGGAGACTGATCCTTCGCTGATTGGAGCAATTGTGGCGGAGCCCTTCTTGAAAACAGGTACGACGTCCGCCAAGCTCCATTCGAATGGAATGGATTCAGTATTCCAAATGGTTTGGAATAAGGAAGTTGAGTTCGCGAACAAAGTTTGTGCCACCGGAGTGAGCTCGTCAGGGCAGAGCGATTTGTGGCGCTTCAGAAGTCTGAGCTCTCGGAAGACTCCTTCCTCCGTAGGCGATAAAATGTCCACAGACCATGATGCGCTACAGAAATCGGGAAATGGAGATGATGATGTTTATAACCAACTGAATTGTTGATGAAAATGCTCCGCCCAGCGCTCAAATCGTGGATACATTCGTCATTAATTTTGCATATGGTTTCAATGACGCATTGTTTTTTTGTTACCGGTGGTTTGGACTAGTAGGAAAAGTTTGTGAGCAACACCGGAAGCAGAGGCTAGTTTCATCTTGGAAGCGCGTTGTGTCCACCAGGTCTCTCAATCCTCTTTTAGGAACCGTTTCAGTTCAGCACTGAGGGTCCTGCAAACTGTGTCGTATTCGTTGCCTGGAGTGTCGAGCAGATGAAGAGAATTTGCTGAAACCCAGTGATTGACTGTGTGTTTGGTGAAGCCACGTGCTGTAGTAGCGGACTTATGCACAGCGTTACGGATTTCAGTCCAGTGATTGTCAAAGTTTGAGGATGGCAGACTGTTTAGAACAGCATCTAAAGTGTTTTGGTAGGCGATAACTAAGTTCAGATAGGTCAGTTTCATCAAGTCGAGTCTTCTCGGGTGACTTTGCTGTTGTCTGCTAAAGCGCAGAGAGGATTTCGTGCACACGAATGCATGATCACAACTGTGATATGTGCTCCAGAGTGCTTTGCAGTCCTTTATGCAATTTTTTATCGATGGCTGATGGCAATGTCATTAATTTGAGTCCAGAGCTAATTAGACGATCGAGGTCACCCGGTAGCACGTTGGCGCTATTGTCGGCGAAAATTGACCCTTGAAAGGAGCAGACCATGTCCAGCGCAGATTTTCAGAAGACGGTAGTCGTTGTCAGTTCTCCTGACACCCAGACTATGCTGGCCACCAAGTGAGGTTTCATCAGCGTCTAACTAATCTAGTTGTGCGTTTAAATTGCCGGCTGATATCAGGATGTCAGTTTGTCGTCTGCTATGGAGGAGGTTGGTGAGCTGATGGTAGAACTTGTCTTTTTTGTGTCGGGACTGCAGTCCGTCGAGGCATAAGCAACAATGCCCAACAAATGGAGCTTTTTTGTCCCACGACAAGATGCACTCACCGATCCTTTTAGACGGATGGCGCAGAGTCGACTATTGATTGGAATCCACCCCAGTAAAACTGCTCCTGCACGTGCACATAGTGTTATCCCACGCCGGCCTGACTAACGGCCTCTGTCATCGAATCTCCGGAGACACTTACCCGGAATGCAGGCGGCGTAAGCGGCGATAGAGGACTTGCCAGAAATCAGGTCAGAGTACTTCATACTCTTACTATGACTCCCACATATCCAAAACCATCGAGAAATTGCCGACACGTTCACACGATCGCAACTGATCCCAATCCACTTTTGACTAATGCCGTGAGAATTCTCAGGAGAAGGGCAGGTGTCTGCTGACAAAAGCTTTCAAAATCATGGATAAAATATCAAGGTGAAGAGTAGGAAGTCTCCTCACAACAGCTTCCTAACATGGCACCTGAGGTATGACTTCATGGAGCTCATGAAGCGCTGCCGGTTGGTTATGCTTAAGAACTGTTTGGCTATCATACAGCCGATAGCCGGAACCAGCCTCCAAAAAAAAAATAGTCGACTTCCAGATAGTGATGAATGCGATGAATGGAACCATTTCCATCTCAGGCAATGTAGAAGGGTATAGGCGCGCAAAAGGTTTCAAATGTTATGCCTGTTTTCATGGGTATTACACTCAGACTGAAGAATTTCTCCGTTTTCTTTTATATTTCGTTGGTTTGTGCCTGCCGAATGCTTGGGGTCTACTCCCACAATGGACAATTTGACTCCGACAATCGTTGTTCGGTGAGCCTGTTTCCACCGTTTTGTCTACATGCATCCGCATTACGGACAAGATTGAAGATCACACACTCCAGTCTCATCTATAAGGTGTTTGAAGGTTAGGTGTCTAGCGCGTAGTCAGTCCCACATCTAATCACTCCATGACTGATCGAAGTCCCAAAGCAAGTAAATGTGTTTTCAGAAGAATGCTGTGTTGCTGCGTACAAAGAAACATGTACTTTGTCATATGAATGAAGTTGATCTACTGCTTCTTCCTATTCATTTCTATACGCGTGTCTCTACCTTCTTCCGTCCATTGAATCACAGACCGTCTCTCCGTATTTTCCTCCACAAAAGCTGTGTGTTGAAATCACTCATCTCCCTCTAGATATAAAGTATTCGATTTTCATTGAAATACTTACGTAGTGCATTCCTTTATACTCATCATTTACCTCTGTAACTTTGTCTGCTCTGTGTTCCGTTTGCATTGCAGTATCCGTTCCACTCCTAAACTTTCTCTACTATGTATCTTTTCAAATGAGACCTACCATATAACTGCATTGTTGTTGTACATATGATTATATTGCACGTATGATTATGTTTCTCGCATGCGTTACAGGCTTCGTGAAATATACTTCTTTTTATATTTAAATGTTGCACATAGTGAAACACTCACGTCTATTCACACGAGATGTGATCCTATTTCGCACTTTTATTTCAACAGACCTGAGTGCCCAGGTAGTGAACGCACCAGCAAAGGAACCCTGGAGGCTCGCTTGGCCCTGTGCAACCTGACCTGACCCGAAAGAACCGCACTTACCATCAAAAAGGAAACGTCAGAGGCGATCGCTGGAATCAACTGAATTTTCTACAGCCAAGATGCGGTACATGCAGCGCTGGAATCTATAAACAGCCGCTAAAAACACATATTCATAAGTTTGTTTGTCTGGAAGCCGCATTTCGTTATGTTCGTACTGAATTGACGTGAAATGAAAGAAAATAACAACCAGATAAAAAATAATAAGGAAAGAAAAAGAGAAAAATGAAATGCACAGGTGGCTTAAGAAAGAATTTCTCTCAGAAAAGCGCTCGCAGTCGAAGACCGGCATCACGTAAGAGCACAAGGGTGCTGCCTCCCTAACGGCTAACGTGCAGTTGCATCGGACACAATCATGACAAACATTCGCGCACACACGAAAATCTTGATCGAAGCGGCCGAGGTATTCAATCTTGGGGAAACCTGTCCATCCCATGCCAAGAACGCTTCTGAAATGACTGTGTCACGGTGCGGGTGGAGAACCCTCCATACTCTCCACTAATATCATGAGGTGATTCTCTCTTCCCTTCTAACCTGATCGCTAGAAGAATGTTTACATAGTTCACTTGTGTTTTAGGCTGTTTGTTGGTAACATTGGAACACTGTTATGTGTATGGTACCAAGTGCTTTATGAACAAGGACGTTCTGTGGTGAATCCCAGCTAATTTGCGTATTGCCTTGCAGTTATAGATCCATTAGCCACTGATATCACAATTACAGCGGTATCTCTCTCAGGTGTTTCCAGATATGACGCTTTTAGAGCATGAAGCAGAGCATTTCGACCTTGTGCTCCGACCTTCGACAGATAAGGCGATTATGGTTGTTACCATAAAATGCTGGTGCAACATGTAGGGGTGTCTACTTTTGCGTTTGTATGCACGACTGAAATCAGACTGATCCGAAGTTCGAACGCAAGCTGGTTATTAGGATAAGTAGGATGATGAGCTTGCAAAGCTTTTGGGTGACGGATTTTGGGATAATCATGCCTCGAAGAAATGTTGATATCTTTTGAATTATTTACTCTCGTTCTTCCTTCTTACTACCTTATCCGCTTCTTTCTTGTTTTCCCTTACGTCGACCCATAAATGTAACTTACCTAGGTGTAGACCGAACCAATTTCAAACTATGCCGACTTCTAAATTGTATATGAACGCTTAGACTTTCCAACATTGAATACAGGTGAACAAGAAGAATCGCATCCGCAGTTAACTACTTCGAATAAGTTAAGTCAAAGGAACATTTGGCAGTCGAGACACGACGGGAACACAATTCGGAATGCAAAAACCTGGACACAATATGGCTCGAGCCACAAATAATGTGATCTGACCTGATCAAACCTGGTGGTGGTGGACCGATTTCCTCAGACGACCTTAACCACCCTGTGCTTGGACAACATTCGGGCAATCGAGTGCTTAATCAAGCTCCCGGAGTAAGATTAGCAATCCTCTGTTTTCAGCGCAGCCCAAGCACTGACATGGTCGAAAATGCGTTACTGATAAATGTTCTCTGGCACACAACAACAAGTAGGGTCCTTGTTCTTGGAGGGGGCTTTCAATGCACATGAGATCGAATGCGAGGTAGAGTAATCACCAGTAGGCAGCTTTGCGGATGAGCTACTGGAGGTGATGCAGCAATTGGCGCTGACGCAGCACGTCACCAGTCTCACCCGATGCCGGCTGGGTAATTCATCTAAGCACCTTAGGCCTTGCGTTTACCAAAGTCAGGGATGACATCGGGAACACTGCGATAGGTGCACCGCTGTTTAGAAATGATCAAGCTAGTCTCCGGTGCCACTACGGCTGTGCTCTTCTCCCCTCTCAGGCGAAACTGCATCGACATAAGGACGCATGAATACTTAATGTCTTCTGCCTGCTGCTCAGACTACGGTCTGGTCAGAGGCAAACCATGGGGTTGTAGAGTCATGGGAATTGATCAGGGATAACCTTCTGACTCTCAACAGTAGATGTGCACCACTGTATCCCGTTGGGTCAAGGACTACCTCACCTTGGTGGGTCAGCCGAATAAAGGAAGGCCTGGCTAAAATGCGGGTCGCGTGGCAGCTTCTATGTGCCACAGATGAGAATCTAAGGCACCTCCAGTACTTGAAGGAGCCAAAGCCTTTCAATCGTATCCTTCTTGATGCCAAAAGAACCTTTAAAATTTATCAGGCCAAGAAAGCAAAGATCTCCCCCAAGGCCTACTATGAGTACATCCAGTCTAAGTCAACTACAAGGGAAGCATTGGGCTGTAGTAGACAGAAGGACGGCAGAGCTGCCCAGAAAAACTCCCAAAAGGCCATTGAAATGGGCGAGCACTTTCGGAATGAGCATACAAAAGATGAGGGTGTCTTGCCATACACTCACTAGCCAGTAGAATCCACGTTGATGAAAGAAATCATTTTCCTACCGAAGGATGTGAAAAAGACACCTGACAGTTCGGATAGAAGCAAAGCTGCGAGCCCGGATGAAATCCACCCGGCACTGCTTGGGCGTCTAGGAAGGACACTGGCAGCTCTCGTAGCTCGCCTGTTTAATCAGTCCATGGACACCGCCACCTTACCACAGAACTGAGAATTAGCTACTGTGGCCCCCACTAACAAAGGGGGCCAGAAGGACATAACCACCATCTCTAGGCCCATCAGCTTACTCTCAGTGATCCTGATGGCAATGAAATGGTTAATCAGGGATAAGAAGGCCAACTACCTCACCAAATGCCCCTTACTAGAGGAGGGGCAGCATGGGTTCCGTATGAATCGATCTTGCCTCACCAATCTGTTAGCCTTCATGAAACTTCTGGTATTCATTAACGACCTAGTTCCCCTCTCTAGCTAACCCGTCGTTCATCCTTGCAGATGACGTCAATCTCCTTGGCCCGCACCAGGGTGTAAACCTCCAGCTCGACCTAGATGCAGTTAAGGCACGGTCTGCGGAATGTAGTATCCCTAACAATGCAACGAAGTTCAAGGTCCTGCGAGCCGGGAGTGCTGCGAGGGTAGGGTCGAGCTACATCGGAGTTGGGGACGGGAAGGATATGGAATTCGTGATGAAGATAGGAACCTAGCTGTCACTCTAAACACCATTTTTAACTCCTCTGGCCAGTATCCAGCTTTTTTCTTTTCTTTTTTCATTTTACCTTCTTTTTAGTGAATAAACAAAGAAACAATTTTCAGGAAGGGGAAAGCGGCTAATCAAAGTGCTGCCATTCAACATACAATGGGAAGTCAGCCGGTGGTGGTGGGATTCGAACACGTATCCTCGAAGTGCTACTATGGTTACGTTACCAACGGGCCACCACCACCAGACACGTATGATCAATGAAGCGTTGTTAATGTAAAGCAAATCGTGACGTCCAGGGACCCGTCGTACTAGTACCGCTCTACATAACATTTGTATCCAGCTGAGAAGTAGGACCAAGAGGTTCTAGAGAAAGTACAGTTAAGGTTTAATTGCTTTCCCGTATCTTCGAGGCGCGACTTATGCCGAACGGCTTTCAGGGGCTGAACCTGTTTTCACGTGAACGGAGAAGGCTGAGGGGTGATCTGATTGAAACTCCATATCTTGACGGGTTTTTCTCATGGAATCTCCCGAATACTCCAAAGTAACGCCGTTTCCAACAGAAGGGGGCACAACATGGAGTGAAAAAAGCCCCGGACAATCAGAAACCTCAGAACCACCTTTCTCTCGCACGGGATAGTAAATGCATGGAACAAACTGCCTCAGGTGGTAGTGGCGTCTGAAGCTCTTGTCGAGTTCAAGCCTGACACATCCTGGGCAGCGACGCTCCACTATTGTATCTGTAACCCAGCCTAAAGTCAATAATAGCTCGTCCGTTTCCGTCCCCCATTTTTAGATTACGCTGTTCTATCTTGAAATACTTGGGTTTGATTTCTTTACCTCCCACAACTCCATTTTCGGTTGCTGTCCATCACACATTTCACTGAAATTTCTCAACATCCAGCATCACCACTTTTAGATTGTTTCTTCTCCACAACACATCCATAACTGACAGTTTTGTAAACAACGGTGTTGATTGTTGTTTTTGTAGCTCGGGTGATATAATTTGATGTCCAGTTGTTTGCCGAGCTTGGCAATTGCATTGC
>UZAN01052327.1:0-11717 GCA_900618425.1 Echinostoma caproni
GTGCGGTGGGGACAGCCATGTTGCATGAATATTTACACGTTGGCCTTATATATTGCGCGACACAGTGTTTAGATTTTTGTAGTATGACACTTGCCTAACAAACATCCATACATACTTACACTACCTTAAATACTTGCCCTTTTAGGTACCAATTTGGGAGAACAAGTCCACAGTTGGCTTTGGAGATCAACTCCGCTAAACTTAAGCTGCCTCCAAGTGACCTAGTCGTAAGTTCGGTCGAATTTATCGATCACCTATTTCTGTAGAACCACGGTTCACGTAGAAAAAGGTATCTCAACCCTTACTGTTTTCTGCGTCCGCCCAGGTCGTGTGAGACTGTTGTCAGTCTCCAGTTCACCGCTGCCGTAGCTGATGTTTCTACAGCAGAGAAGGTTTATTTTCATTTTAGTATTTTGAAATCGTGAGAAGTAAAATTAGGAATAGTGAGTTGAAATTTGATATGTAAACGAAAATATACCCGGCAATCCACTAAACCGGAAACACACCGGTGAGTGGAACTATTAACTGTGACATTTGGCACCTTTATTCGATGAAAATGTATCATAAGGCAAATCTTGACCACCATTCACAAGTCCACTATTTGAAAAATACAGTACTGGCCGATTGTGATGCACTAAAATATTTTCTTTATGATCAAGGGGAGTTTCATTATATTTATCACCTATATTAATGCTTTAGGTATGGACAGTAATTTATATCTTGTCTACTTCGATGTACGTAGTTTCTGGGCTGCATGATTGTCAATTAAACGTGCCTGACCTTGAGTGCCAAGAATAAATGATCTGAACATGAGAATCGCAAACTGTAACAAGTATGACAACGCAATACTTTCTAATAAGAATGACTCAAGAATTATCCCAAAACATTTCCGTCAACCCTTGCCATTTCCCTTATTTGTAATGAGGCATTATTTTATCTAATGTATAATCCATTATAGCAACGCTATTGGATAACCAAATGAAATTCTTTCACAACCCATAGAAATTGCATTAAATAAGGTTTCATAATAATAATCTACGTTTGATATCTAACTCAATCAATTCGAGAAATACCACCTCAATCAGTCANAATCAAGGTCATTTTTGTGCACAGCTTTGAATGTTCGTATTGTTGTCACCATAATGAAGCAAGCGGCACTTGGAACCAAAAGTTCCCGTTATCTCAGTGAAAAGGACAGAAACAGAATCGCAAGAGTACACAAGCTGGGATTTTCTATATCACAGCTTGCCCAATGCTTTAACATTAACAAAAGCACAATTGACAGGATAATCCATGGGAAAACAACAACCCGAAAAGCTTGTGGGGGCCGTAAATCGAGTACATCCAAACAGTTAAGTAGTCTGGTTCACTTATTATTTGTCTTCAGACTTCAGAAAAGATGAGTGACTCTGAGGTTCAGTTCATGCGACTTCCTCCTAATATCCCGGATCTCAATGTGATTGAAAATCTGTTTTCTGTTTTGAAGAGATAGGTCAATGTGCTACCTACCTTGGAGGCAAAAGTGCGATACGTAATGGAGCATAACATAGAAAATGACTTCATAACAAAGTTGGTGGGTTTGACACCCAAGAGACTCAAAAAATTTCTAAAGAACAAAAACAGACTAATCGACTACTAGTGTACACAAACTTTACATTTTGCTTATTATCAATGTTAATTTGTTGTTAATAAAAACTGTTCCATTCTCTTTAGTTAGCTCTTATCTCATTATGGTCTAGGTCAACCATTACTGACAAAATGGGAGTATCTGCTACATTTTGAACCATTCCATCCGCTGAGAATAAACGATTCAGGAAAATCACGGATATAAAGACTCTCCAAGACTTGTTTATTATTAGTTTTGAAAAACATTTACTTCAGTATAAATGCTGTTGCCATGCGAACCGACAAGTGTTTCACAGGGACCTGTTGCTTCAGTTTCGATTAGACCTGTACCTTACCAAATCGTTTGTATATCTGGTGAGGAAAGTTGACCGCTTTGTGGTGACCCTTGGCTGTGCGTGAAAATCAAGTCCTCTTATCAGTCAGCACAAAATGAACTTAACAGTCAGTGACAAAGCGCGTTTGTTCTGATTGAATGCATCATACCTGAGATTTCGGAAAATGTGGATCTGTTCAGTCGAAAAATGAGTTCAGGAAAGAGCTGGTGACCAGGGAAGTTTGAGAAATAATGTGGATAGCCTTGTGTCTTCACTGCTCCAGTGCAGTTCAGAGAAGAATAAATGTCACCGCTGTTTAGCATTAAAGTGAGTGAACAGAAGAAAATCAAGCTTAATGAGGGGAAAGAAACTCATCACTCATCACGTTTTCCCACTTTTTCATGGCACTACCACAATAATGACATCCATACTCAAGTTTTTAAATGATCGCTTTACGCATTCCGATTCCAAATACGGAAGTGCTAGAAGGACGCTGCGTTGATCGACCCTTGAGAAAAAAATCTTCAATGAATCACATATGTTCACCTATTAGAAACAGATTTGAAATATCCATCGACAGAAACCCGCCTAGGGTATCACAATACCTCACCCCACTAGCTACTCAGTTAGATTCACACCTAGGTTACAGGTATACCTTGATTTCTGCAAGTCATCGCCGAGGGATGGCTCGTGAGGGATTCTACGTTGTCAACGCGCACGTAGGCAAACAATGAACTCACGGTGCATGAACCTCAACTCAAACTGACAAAAGCCGTAATTCCTGTTACCGGACCTGACTTAGTTACTTGGTGCGTGAGGCGGGACATTCGAATTCATAATTGCCTTAGTTACTTATTAATGGACGTAGTTTCGCGAATTTACAGTGGAAAACTACGTTATCTCCTCAAGATACCCTATTAAACCATTTCATTAACTGTCCAAGGTCAAATGCTGTCCCGCAACCGACAATTTTTGACATCCCCGACTTGTAATGGTATTGAAATCAGACGGGTCAGAGAAGCCGTGAGCATTAATAATGGTTTCCGTGCTCACCCTTCCTTTGCAGGCTTATGCATGGATAAAAATACAGAAGAGAATCTCAAGAGACACAAGGGAACCTATGACCAACACGAACTTTGGGTCCCCTTCCTTGCTTACCATACCCTGTACCTTGATATCGTCATATATTGGTTTTTACAATAAACGTTCGTGTGGTAACCATGTTCTTCTTTCATGTGCGTAATTGATGAAGAGAGGTGTAGTCAAGTGCCTGTGGTAGACAAACGATCGCACTTGTCATTTCATAATGATCTATCACGGATCCCAATACGTTCCAACTGATTCACGTATCCTCATTACACGCTTCATTGCGCGTGGACAGCAATTTCGGCTTTTACCCATTGTATGAGAAATCCCAACAACCGATTGAGGAAGAGACAAGGACTGAAAATAAAGTACCATTTTGGTTGGCAAGTCACTCTCATGTGTCTTTGACTGACTGGTGGAGTTATTATTTACAGTAATATTCACTCATTTATGGAAAAGAGAAATAAAAGTGTGCACAGAAGTGAGGATTATCCTGCACCAAAAGATTTGACTACACCCAGACACTGGGAACCGCGTCGTCCGCCTCGATGGATTTGATAGTTTTCAATGGTCGGAACATGAGATGGTGGAGTCCATACCTTTTTTCAACTGTATACGGTATACCAACTCCATTCTTTTGTTTCATTTTAATAGCCGAAAAATTAACTGCATTCTCGTTCAATGAAAACCACGTATTCTTAATAAATTTCATCACATCACCCCAGCAACCATTTACACTGCCTCTGAAGCCCGAATGTTTTGCGGGCAGGCTTAGATGAGTCCTTGGGATGTGCGGTTGGTGATATTATACTTTTCGATATTTTTTTCTTACGAACTGTAGGTTTGGTTAATCTTGTGCACATTCCTCGTGATTTCGAGACCAGGCTTGACGACAGTAATTACCTCACAGGTCCTCTTAATAGAAAAACGAGCCTTTATTAGCACGTCTGACTACTGCAAAATTCTTTCGCACCACAAAATCCATAGTGTCATCTGTCACTATCAACAAGCACGGCTAGCGATCGATTACCTAATTAGTCTCAAAGATTTTATTTATCTGTTTTATCCAGTGCCAATAATTCTCTCATATGCGAACATATCACTGATTCTCTAAGGTACTGCTTTCATTTGTGTTACCTCATTGGGACTGAATGTATTCGACCGACAGATTTTCATCGCTTCTGCTAAGACGGCTTTGCTGTGATAAAGAGCTTTGTACGAAAGGCATGCGCGATGATAAACAATTATCCATTATGATCAAGGTAGGGATTCAGCGCTTGAATCGGATGCATATGGAGACCAGATATATCGTGGGATGTAGTCAGCGTTGAAGCAACTCCTTGGCATATGTGGGACCTCCTGTCATGATGTAGAATAACTAACTCCACAATTTTCTGCCTCATCTGGTCTCAATTCTCGAATGTCCGCTTTCATTTCCCCTGAAAACAACAACCCCGTTTCCCGGATTAAGGTTTTCAAAGTTTTGAAGAAACTTAAGTCTAACAAGCCTCATGAACCGGAATCATCAGCCTCCATTTTATTGAAAATCTGGGCAGACTACCTAGGAACGATCCACGATTACCGAACGGCAGCTAAGGCAAGACTCATCCACAAGAGCATCTCTTCAAATTATCGGCCAATTGCTCGTACCTCAACCTCTCTGGCACTTACAATCTGACCTGTTCGCTCGTTAACCTCGATTTTCGACTAGTGAAGCCGTTACTTATGTTGATTTAGATAAGTGCTGGAGCTGTTCGCCTTATTTTTCTTGATTACGCCAATACCTTTGGTCCAGTTGACCGTCGTATTATTAGTCATCGTCCCTTTGATTGCCGTTTTGGATCTGTGTTCTTCTAAACTACTTTCATTTCACAGCGCGATTCAACTCAAGACTTCATTCTCCTCCAGCGTTAACTCCGGTTTTCATTCTTCTTCCGTGCATACAAAACACCTGCATATTTCTTCCATTTTTATTGCCTACAAGTATACAAACGTGGTGGTTGGGTGTTCCTCCAGTACAGTTCCTACAACTTTCGTGCGCCGGTTTTCGTTGCCGTCTATGGGTTGCCCATTTGGATAAAGGAGCAGGATGAAGATTGGAAAATAAATTCAAGCCGAAAATAACGAGCATATGTAGACTGATGTATGAGCGCCACTGCTTACGACACCCAGCCATATCGCTGTGCCTCTGACCATCAGTGACCGTGAACTCGGGGTCCTAAGGGGACCTATGTGACCCAGTCTACTGGTTAGGGTTTTCATACCCTCATGTCAGGTCTTGGTTTGACCGCCCTTGATCTTTTTCCAACTGCTACCTGCCTCGGCAAACATCGCTCGCCGTGGCAACCTATCTCGTGAAATGCGCAGCACATGTGCCAGCCAACGCAATCTATGAAGGTCGACTACGTGCTCCAGTGGACGACCGTGATTACCTAAAACTCTGCGCCGAACCTCAGCATTGCTCGGCCGGTATCCCCACCAGACTCGCGCAATACCACGTAGACAGCGGTGTTCGAAGACCGACAACCTATTTTTATCCTGTTCCCGTAACGGCCAAATCTCTGCACCGAAAAGCAGTACCGACCGAACTGCTACAGCATGTACTTTACCCTCCACAGGCAGCCGGATGTCGCGACGGCGCCATGGATATCTCAAGATGGCAAATTACAACCAAGCTTTCTGTATGCGCGCCGACACTTCATCTGTAACGCAGTTGGTCAGGTGAGATATAGCTGCCCAGATAGCAAAATTTGTCTACTTCCTCTACTTCCCCAGTCAGGGTGAGGCTGGGGACTAGACCAACCCAGTCTTGTAGCAACATTTTACACTTTGAAGGTGCAAAACGCATAACAAACATGGACACACTAGCACTGAAACTATCCAGAAAAGCTTGCAACTTACCTGGATCTTCACTTAATGGCACAAGGTCGTCTGCATACTCTAGATCAGACAGTCTGCCACCTGGGAGTAAATCGATACTACTATCCTCACACGAGGATAGGGCTTTTCCAAGAATTATATCCGAAACAAAGTTAAATAAAAACGGAGAGAGAGGGCAACCCTATCGGACACACCTCTTTCTGTAATGAACTCGGGTGAAAAAGTGGCGTAAGCTCGGACTCTACTTCGGCTATTATTGTAATATTGAAATCGACTTCTCAGGCACATCCTTCAGGGAAAGGCAGCGCCAGAGTTTAGAGCGGTCGACTGAGTCGAAAGCCGCTTTCAGATCGAGGAAAATAAAAATGGTGGGTCTACGAAAGGAGTGTCTATGTTCTAGAATTTGACGGAGTGTGAAGATGTGGCCGATACAACCTCGACCAGGTCTGAAACCAGCCTGGTTCTCACGTGTGCACTCTTCACGTGCAACAGACAATTGACGGAGTATGATACCGGCGAGAAGTTTAGAGGCAATGTTGACTTAACTAATTCCTCTGTGATTTTCACACGAGGATCTATCACCTTTCTTGTAAATCGGTATGATCACCGATTCACACCATTCAGCTGGAACCTGTTCCCTTTCCTACACTGAGCCCAGGAGTTTCGCTAACTCCAAAACCAAGGCGAGATCTCCATCCTTATCAACCGATGGAGACAACCCGTCGAGGCTTGTTGATTTTGTGTGCAAGCCTTTCAATCCATGTGAAAGAATTGCTCACAGAATCTTGAACAATGAATATCATTGCTTGAATACAGAACTTCTTCAGTTCGTATCAAACCCTTATGCCCGTTCTCATTATAAGCTCATTCCTGCACGCACTACCACGGAAACAGCATCCCCGCTTATCTTTCCTGTATTTTGATGAACAAAGTATCAGTTGTCGCACGGTCGATGAAACATATCCTGAGTTTGTGTTCTTCAAGCTATTGTAATAATTTTATTGTTCGCACCAGTTCAAACTGGTTTGCGCTTTTTATTTGTTTCCACTGTATTCTCTTTGGGGTAAACAAAGCCTACTCTCACTTGAATGGCCAAAACACCTTAGTAGCAAGCGCTCAGAGCACCGTCCTTCGAGCTCAAAACTTATGTCTACTCGCTATATTAGACTCATTTGAACCCATATGGTTTTATCAACATGCTTTGCGATGCAATTGTGAGGCCCTGGGGTCGATCCCCAATCGAGCTGACGGATTCGCACCGCTGATGAGACTCAACCAGATGGAAACGGCTGTTCAGTGCTTCCTAGCTTCAGTTGCTCTGTACGGGATGAAAGTCACCATATAATATATATACCTCACCATGTACCCGAAACCGAACAAGGATTTGGAGATTTCAACTGTAGTAGGCTTCCGTCGGAACAGATAGGCTCCTTGTGCCCAACAAACTTGACTGTTTCCTGTTCATCCCTTCAGTAAGGTAGAAAATGACCTCATCAAGCAAAATCACATCTTCGGTCAACGATGTTTGTTAGTAAGGTGCACTTAAACCATTCTCAAAATTGCACCCAAGTCGAAAAATGCAGCTCATTCATCGCTACCACATGACAAAAATTTATGGATGGAAGGAAGGAAAGACAGGACAGTACAGATTGTAACCAGGATTAACCATGAGAAATTTGCTGAGTTAATTCGCGAATTGAAAACGAAGAGGGTGATTTAATAAGTATTTTTACATAGCATCTCAACTCCTTTATGGCCACTGGTTTATTCCCGACCCGTTATTCCACTGTGTACCGACACGGATTGGAGAATCGCTCTGTTTTTTCACAGTTGACGTGGGAAGTTTTCCATTTGGCGGTTGGATACCCTCAAATTCATCACGTTTCCCGAAATCTCTGATCTAATGCTTTCAGTCAGCCAAAATGCGCTTTATCATCGTTTGTTGCACCCATTATCTAACGAATGACAACAATGACTTGATTTTCACGAGTAGCGAAAGTTCAACACTAAGCAGTCCACTCGGATAATCGGATGCACAAAGAAGTCTGTAGGGTGTGTGATTAGACCTGAGTTGTGATTACGCTGTGCTATTCGACAGTTTCATCGGGTAAACTTGCCAATGAACAACAGCTTAGATTTCTCCTCAACGGTAGATTTCCGGTTAAGTGGATCATCTGGTGTAACTGGCCAGTTAGCGCAATTATGTAGGAGAGAGATGAAAAGCACCAAGAGAGCAGCAGCTTATCGATTTACTCGCTATATACATCTCAGTGTACGGACAAGAATCACTCCACATGCGAAAAACCAATGGCAGATTATTCCCTTAATGAGCCTTCCAAAGTGAGCCGGTAAATAGTTATACGACCATAAAAGTCAGTGCTATCATGAAATACAAGCCGATAATATGTATACCGTTTACAAAACTGCACAGGGATTATTTGCAACTCGTTTGTATCTTTCGGAAAGAATGAATAGGTCTCTTCTGGTGTTGTATTCCCATTTTCGTCGTTCCATGCTTCCAACGAGCAGTTTGAACCACAGAAACCACCTTGAAATTGTATACGTATGGATGTAACCAATGAAGGAGCCTTAAGTTTCAAACGAATCCATTGTGGGCTGCCTGCGTCCGAGTTCCAACACGTTTCTGGATCACCGTCAAATAGATGCGCTTTGCCAAATTCTTTTGTGTTCTTATTCAATGTTGAGCTAACGCTCACGTGCTCTATTGAAATGAACATTTTTCGCAGATTTCAACGGGTAGTTCGGAGCTAAAATTACAAAAGTAGTTTTACGAGCAAATAAATTGGAGCCATAGATACGAAAAGGGTGCTTCAATAAAAAGCAATGAATATAGCTTCCAAAATCCTCAGTATGGTCGGGGGTGGGTGTCTAGGGTTGCGGCTGGTCACCCCTCCTATGCACTTCGCGAAATGTCCCCATACGACAAAGCATTTCGAATAGCCTCTGTTGAGGAAGCCCTACTCACTGCCTTCTCGTGGCGGCAGTGTTTTCCCACCAAAGTGAGAGGACGGAAAGTCGATATTTGGGGCTATAACCGAGTTGGTGGACCACTGGTAGTTCACCCAGGGGAGTTGGCCAAAAACCCTGATTACAAACCAACCAAGAAGAGGCGTACGAACCACACCGACACCTTTTCGGTAGTGGTAGTGGCCACCAGCTTAATTGGGCATCTTGGACGTTTGACCCAGTCCGAAGGGTGAATGATCTTGCCTTGGCCTGGGCAACCTGGCAGTACTCAGCCCACAAGCCAATCATGGAACGTTTCTTCTTTTTTATAAAGATTACTGTACCATGATTTGCTTGGCACACAGTATGTCCCCAGACAAGTGTGAAATGTAATATAATAATTAACAAATAGAACAACTCAGTATTTCCAAGTCAGGTGGATGAAGTATCACTAGTTAAGCCCTTGTATCTATTCAGAACTACAACAAAGCGGTCGAAAATTCACAATAAATGGTATTTTGAAAAGGATTAGGTAGTCGCCATAATATATCAGTACTTCAAGAGTGCCGTATGGCAAATGTTTTTATTACACACCTAAGTGTGATGAACAGTAGAAGGGGCAAACCCCATAGTCACGAGGACTAGCTGTTCAGTGGTGGAACCGGGTAATCTAAGCCCCGGGACTTGGAGTGGCGAAACACAAGGTCCCGATAGGTTAGGCGTCGTTTTGAACNAGTGGCGGGGCTCGAACCTCGGACCACAGGGTCCAAAGCACACCGGTGACAGAGAAAAAACCACTGCGCCACCAACACCCCATACCAAGGGTCTCTAGGCTGAGGTGCACTAATAAACGCCAAGCCGCTTCTATTATCCACACTCCATATCGTGGGAACCCGCATCTCCTTTAAGCTAAAGTAGTGTGCATTTCTAGAGTATTGTACACTTTCTACGGTTGATCAATAAAAGTACCTAGAGGAAAGCTTGATATATCCATCTGATTACGTCAATCAATCGTAAGTATCTTCTCAGAATAACAACCATCCGGTTGATAGAAATGGCTTCGAGTAAGCGATCACAACAAAGTTAATGAACATGTCTCGGTTTTATTTAATTTGTATGCTATCGCTAACCATGAACTTTCGTGCGGCGGATTTGTTTGCTGTTTTCGGCTTCCTATTTGGATGAAAGAGCAGAAGAAGATTAGAAATTTGAAAGTAGTGTCAAGGTGAGATTAAATAATTCTGGTACTCAAAAGTTGCAAGGAGTTTGAGTAGATATATGAACACTATTATTTATGACATGATTCATTTAGGAAATCTAACGCAGTCTACATGATTAAGCCTCCAGACCAGTGTTCTCACCCTCATGGCAGATCTTAATTTCACTACTCTGGAAGTTTTTTCGCGCGTAATTTGCCTCACAAATTATGGCGTGTCTCGAAGACCTATTAGGTAGCATGCCTAATACACCTTCCAACCAGCGTATTCTCTCGAAATCAATCACTTACACCAGTGGGCAACCAGGATTACTTAAAACTGCGCCTAAGCTAAGCATTGGTCTCCCGGTTTTCACGCCATATTCATTCAATGCAGTGTAAACAGGTGTTTAAACATCGACAGTCTACCTTAATCCTGTTCCCGTAATGAACAAGTCTCTGGACGGCAGCATTGGCTGAACCGCTGCGACATCTACTCGACCATTCGCAAACATCCGGATGTCGCCACAGCGCCACGGATATCTCAAGCTGGCAAATGTGAATCTAGCTGGGATTGAGTGGGGTCACCTAGGCACCTAAATGGCTAGTTCAGGGATCCCACTTTAGCACTGGAATCACTTACTTACTTACTACTACGGCTGACTCCTTGGAAAGGATAAGCCGGCTCCATGAATGTCTCTGATGGCCGCTATCCATGCAATCAGAGAAACAGGAATTTGCTTCTGTCCTTCATGAAGGCCTCAGTTACTGAACGAGATCTAGTACTTCATTTTCACTGGAGCCAGATTCCAAGACTATTCAAATCGAAACGCCCTGTGTCGTATGTTGCAATCCAACCAGTCAGTGAACCGAACTAATTACAATATAGTGTCATCAAACCGATCAGTTGCACAATCTGATAATAGTATCGTCGTCAATCCATATAAATGTGAGCTTGGCAAAGAGAAACTGATTTTCCTTGGCCACAAGGTTAGCCAAGAGGGTATTTTACCATGTGAGAATGAAGTGCAGGCAATCAGCGAGTACAATCTACCATCCTCAGTCAAAGACCTGAAGGCATTTTTGGGTTCAGTGAATTCATATAGACGATTCATCTAACGCCCCGCACAAAGAGTGCAAACTCTTGGTGGTAAGCTCATGATTACGGATGCTGCACGAGTAGCATGCCAAGAGGTTAAGTCATATTTAGCACAGACCACGTTGTTTTTGCATCCTGTACCGTCAGCCAAGCTTAGTATAGCGGTTGATGATTCGGACTTTGGAGGGGTCTCGCAAGAGCCGGTTTCTGGGACTTGGCAGTTTCTTGAGTTTTACTCTCGACGCCTTACACCCACAGAAACAAAATATAGTGCTTTTGGACGCGGGCTGCTGGCAGCTTATAACGCCATTAGGCATTTTAGACACAGTCGAGGGTCGAGATTTCACCCTATATTCGGACCATAAACCTCTTAGATATGCTTATTGACATGCTCTCTTTGAAAGATATCAGACATATCGGCTTTGGTATATAACTCGTTTTTGTGCATCCTTCCACATTTTTTTTTATTGCTTCGTAAAACGGAACCTAGAAATCCAAGTTCCTCACCTGTAACGTATCTAGAAAGTGTACTCCCAATCTTCGATAATTC
>UZAN01052329.1:0-14007 GCA_900618425.1 Echinostoma caproni
CACGTTAAACGGTGCGTGAGTTCAGAGCTACACCTTTCGCTTGCTAAGCATTTTCGCTTTTAGATACTCTCGAGCGTAATCAGGCTAAACTCTGGTGCTTCCAGGGAACAATATATTTTCCCTCGACTAACCAGTGGTTCTTCCTGATTCATACTGGGTGATCGAGAAACACGGGATATTTAGAGATCGGATCGTCATTGCGCATCTTGATATCGCAAGTCTCCCTTCTCTAAAACCTCGTTCAGATTNGTTCAGATTATCCCGTGTTGTGACAACATGTATTCGAAAGCATTCGACTCACTGCACAGTCCGAACCTTGGACCGAATGTTGTAAGTTCTCTGTTGTTGACCTTCTGATGTAGTTACCAATATCCCAACCGCACAACTGATTCGTTCGATTATCTCTCCCTCCAGCGGTATTGAAGGTCCAATCCTCATGGCAACACGATTTCATTCGCCAAAATCAAGAGAAAATCAACGGATGCTGGCATGTGCTTTTTGATTCAACAGCCATACCAACACAACTGCCACCATCCAACTCGTACTGTTCACACCAAACACAAATAAATATCTACACTGTTTCTCTTCTCCAGTGACGTCCTTAAGATAAAGTGATATTTTACGAAACCTCTTCGAGTTTCGTCATTCTCTTCCGTTAGGCTAACATAAAACTGGTTCACAAGGTACTAGTTAGGTGTCACAAAATGTGCTGCATCGTTGTAATAGACAGAATAAAAATCAGCTGTTAACTTCTGTCCATCGACTATCAACTCTTCAAACTGGATTGCCAGACTATATACATATATATATATATGTATTATTCACTCATATATATATGTCTATATATATAAGTGAATAATTCCGATAGATTCATTCGAGAAACAGGGTTGTGGCGAACAAGCATGCTTTCAGTGCTTTATCTCAGAGAAATAACACGGAGAGACAGTCAAATCAGGGTTTTAGTATGTGAAAATTGGGAGTTGAGGGGCCATGAGGAGGAAGATGTTTTGACACTGACCACATAATCGGTGATAATCCCTTGCGGAGTGTGAACATCAACTTAAATGTTAGGTGGGGGCACTTCGGACACGTGGCCATATGAGGGAAAGATTTAACGGGTTGTGCTATATCGTATATATTCAAAATGATAAACGGTTTGCTCAGGTGCCCAGTTGCCGAGTGAGTAGAATGTTTGCGTTCTACCAGTGAGTTCCCAGATTCGATCCCCAGTTGGGTCGATGGATTCGCACTGTTGATGAGACCCAACCAGATCGAATCTGTTGCCCAGATCTTCCGAGATTTACAGCTCACGCATCATTTACACGACAAATTCATCAGTGGAAGAATTAGCGAACTGTTTGTGTGCACCTAGCTGGGGTTTGTTTGTTCTAATCGCCATCGACTCTACTCTAAATAACAATCGGTCCTTAGAATGGATCCCCGTTAGTGAATAGATTGAACAAAATGATTTCCGCACATTCACAGTGTGCTTCATCTCGACCAGAAGGCAGGTGAGAGTGCGGTTGCTATACACATCAACCGCACTTGCACTTGCCTTTATCGGTCCCCTACTGAGCCAAAATAGGCAGTATTCTCTCATTCAACCAGCCAGGAGTCTAGTGGTGCGACCCACGTAACTCGCGCCACAGAAGCAGGTAAACTGGTAGATACAAAATGAGATCATCTTCATCGATATCCTGCCCTTCATCTGTAATGAGAGAACTCATTTAGAAGAGTTAATATGTTCAATTCCGTTGAGAAATAACTATTTTCTACGACACTCCTCAGTTGTTTGCTCACTGTCCTCTTAAGGGTGTCACCATTGAAAGGTAAAGAAATGTAAACATTTTTCATCTCCGCTGTTGGGTCCTTTGATTTTGCAATGTAGGCTCCCATACAACTATCGTTAAGCTCTTCTGGGTATCCATTTTTCAGGAACAGTTGCCAATTCGTCATCCATTGTATCAGTAGAGCAAAGTCTTCTTACACGACTGGCGATGCACTGAATTACCCTTCGTTTACGTTGTATCGGGACAAAACTATGATAGCTGATATATTGCCCTGTTCATGTATTTTTTCTGTGTATGCTTCATCTGAGAGCCATCTTCACGGCGTAACAAGTAAACATCAAGAAACGCCATTCCTTGAGCAAAGAGCAAAGATTTATTATGGGTATAACTTACAAGCTCATGCTTTTCTCGTCTCATAGGTTCGTGTTGGGGTTAAAATACGGTGATACATACAATTATTTGGGCAAAATGTCGCGTGAAACGGGATTCTTCCACTGCTGCGCACAGCTTCACTTAGGTTGGAATGTATGATGTGCTAATGTTTCATTGAGTCTCAGTTTGAAAGATACAATGCTTGGTGCACAGATGACGTGGGTGGGAGAGAGTTCCAGGTCGAACACACTCTGACTAAGAATGACTGACGCCGGCATTCCAAGCGGAATTCTGCGACTACTAGTTTGAACGAATGTCCTCTGAGAAGAATGCTGGGTGATAATCTTATCAGCGGGCGACACGGATGGCTTGGTTTTTTCATTATTTGGTATACCATAACCATGTCTCCTCTGATGCACCGGTAGTGATTGGGATATAACCTCAGCGACTTTAATGATGATTCAACCACCTAACCATTTTGCTGCCCATCCTTTGTGGACGCTCCAGCATTTTGCAATCACGTTTTAGCCATGGATTTCATGCCTGGATGGCGTGCTCTGTGAGTGGGTGAATGTATGCTGATATTAGACGGGGAACAGCGCTGACTCAAACCGGTTAAAGACCCGCTTAAGAAAATCGACATTCTTTAGAGCTGCGTTTGACACCCTGGCGCAGTTAAATGAGCTGCTTAAGTTTTCCTGAATGATGATGCCCAGGTCCTTCTCACTTGAGGCATGTGTCAGTTGTTCATTTCCGAGGAAATACGAAAATCGCCCCTTGTATCGTAAAGGTAGAACCTCACACTTAGACAAACTGAATTCAATATCGTTCAGAAGAGACCAGAGGTGAGCTGATTTCAGTGATTCCTAGAGTGCCAGCAAGCCCGCTGGTTGCGCTACTGTATCCCAAATTTTGGTGTCATCTGCGAAAACTAATGATTTTGGCCCCAGAGCCTTCGGTAGGTCGTTTATGAATGTTAGGAAAAGTCGCGAGCAAAGCATAGTTCCTTGTGAAACCCCACGGATAACTGTAAAGCAAATCAGAGACACTAACCAATACGGTCAGATGTCAGAGAAATCCTTCGATTCAATTAAGCATGTGACCCGAAACACCGTGATTATAGAGTTCTCGCAGTAGAATGTCGTGGTTCACCCAATGGAAAGCTTTTGAAAAGTCTAGATAAATGACGTCTACCACGTCGCCGTCACCAACTACCTTTGTGCATTCTTCTAGTGCGATGAGTAAATTAGTAGCGCAGGATCGCTTCTATCGGAATCCACATTGATTTGGTGACAGAACGTTCTGCTTCTCTTGGTGTTCCATCAGGGAATCTGCTACTGTGGACTCCATGACTTCGGACAGATTCCATCTCTAGCGTGAAAGTTATAGTACGATGAGCACGATTAAAACTGTCCAAAAACGTTGAGGGATTTTGTAAGTTTTCGATAACACAAATAATATCATCAACATAATGCCCGTGAAAGACTGTTCAGTATAGGTGGACAATGTCTCATTCTCCAGCTTATCCGTGAATATATCGCCTAAAAGGAAGCCTAATGGTGAACCCATAACGAATATAATTCTCGACCGATACCTCTGTTATTGACATTCACAATAAATCAATTGTTTCGTTCAAGGGAACATTCTTAAACAGCGAATTTACATCTAGCGTGGAAATATATCTGTTGGTTGCATCTAATGATTCTATCAAGTTCACAAATTTAAATGAATCCCTCAGAGAGTATTTTGCCAATTCTCGCCTGACTGGCTAGCCACTTTGCCACAGCGTAATAAGACGAATTACATACACCCAAGATCGGTCTTTGCGGGCAGTCTTGTTTGTGCACCTTCGGTAATCCATACAATCTAGGAATGGTCGGATTTCATCAAATGTTGAACAATCAATGATTCCGTCTTGCTTCCCTTCTCTAAGCGTCTTTGAAATTGACTTATTGATAGCTGCGGTTTTGTCTTTTCCCCCTGTGCTACACGTAAATTTGGTTCCGTCAAGAATTCGAACGTTCAATTTATCCGCGTAATTCTTTTCATTCATAATAACTATACCTGTTCTTTTATTTCTGGTTTTGATAGGATGATATCTGGTTTCTTCAAAGTTCTCGCAGCACATCAAACTGCCTCTTAGATAAGGTATTTTCCCAACTTGTGTCCGAAGTGCCCCCACCTAACATTTCAGTTGATGTTCACACTCCGCAAGGGATTATCACCGATTATGCGGTCAGTGTTGAAACATCTCCCTCCCTCCCTCCCGCGTCTCTCGACTCTGTGTTATTCCTTGTGGATTTATACGACTACCGTTGTTCCACGTGTACGCAGCTAACTGTTGTGTCCCCCTTTCAGCCAATTCGATCCTGGTATAAGCAAGGATTGTCTGACATTGCTTGTGAGAATTCAGCGAGTCTCATTCGTCTGTCTCCCTGTTCGTATACTACAATTACGATGCGGTCCGGGTGAATCTTCAGAGATCGACCAACCTGCTTTCTGAGAGGGTACTATTACACCGTTGCACATCTGTCCACCCAACCTACACATGCGTCCACCCTAGTTGACACAGTCATGTGACACACAACACATGCTCGCGCACTGTGACAATCCTTACCAGTCATGTAACACAGACACGCACTATGATAATGCAAACAGTCATAATGCTATACACGCACTAACCGCACCTGTTACCTCACCACTTTGACTCATTTACTCAACTATGAACCCAAACAATCATTGTACTTGACCTTGTGATATTCGCCCATCAGGTTTGGGTGACTAGGATTTAACACAATATCGATTGCACGTCGCACCATCACGTTCGAACTCTGTGGATCATAGTATGCTGTTTATTTTCGCGGACTCGGGAAATCTTGATATGATACTTATTCTCCTTCGACTGTTGATTTATGCCAATATCCTATTGACGTGTTAGTTATTTAGTTCTTACAGAACCGCATTGATATCCATATACGTATCCCGTACGATAAGGTGCTTAAGTTTTGCTCAACTTCACCGGGATTGTGAATAATCAAGAGAGTGATCCGACCCAGACAAGATTGACGTTAAGTAGTACACTGTTTCTCATATTGAAATTAATGCTCAAATAGGTGTTAAAAGACTTCAACCAAATTATTTTCGGATATGGATGTGCCCGAGACCGACGTTTTCCATGAAACCGTACGTACTGTGTCATGATGTCTAACCAAGATGCAATTTCTTGACATGGTCTGTGGTAAATTTTACATTGCTGAATTATGTTACCCAACAAATTTCCATTTTAATTGCAGTCCTCTACAATCATTCAAAGACAGCTCGCCCTAAAGATGATTAGACTCAAATGTCTATTTTTAATTGGTTATATTGAATGAGTTAAACAGGATGTTGAAGATGATGGATCTCAGTTACCAATCCTCAAATCCAATGTAATCAATGACGCATAGTATCACCCTTCGATGCTATGATGCCGGATAGTACGTAAACCATCAGGATAAAATAGTTATTGCACATTTGTATGAATCATTTAGGTGTTCTTGATGACTGAAATAAACAGTTGTTGAAACCAACACCACCATCATAACAACAGCAACAACAACAAGAAAGACAACATGAATGCGCATTATCTCTGAAACCGCACGTAGATTAGACACAATCAAGTCACAACACCGAGATTAGGAATGTGAATGTGAAACAATGGCTCTTTTTTTCTTGATTCCGCAAGGTCCGGATGATACACCGAAAAGTTTCGCATCGATCCGTCTTCACCATCTGTTTGCTTATGTGTAGATCTGTGTTTGAGAGGAGAGGGGGTACAAAGTTTGGTTAAGAAATGCTATATAAGTATTCTATTGATGGAATAAAATACACCCGGAATGAAACCGGTTCACACCAACTGTTCGAGAGACCAAAGTATTAGACGACGTTGGAGGAAAGAAGTGACGCTCTTAATAGAAGGTGATTGTATGCATTGAAACAGTCAATCTGTCCCAAAGAGGAAGCGAATATGTTCGTTGAACATCAACCGTTTTGCAGATACTGTTAACCAAATATAATGAGTTTCCCGTGGATGGTTCAGTCGACCCCACAGCTTTTGCATAAGTAAATCACGAACATTGTTTCATGAAAATATAACAATGAGTGGGCAGAGAACGACTCGTATTGTTCATTGGTGATTATCTGAATTCCTGCATCGATTCTATCGGTCCGGTTTACTGCACAATCGGGACTAGGCGACCAAACGTTTGATCCCGCATTCAGGACAAAATTTTGCCGCCGCACTGGGGAACGCACTCCCACATTCGTAGCAGAATTTGTTCATTTTCTTGCCTACTGTTTTCTGATCAGTTTGAGCTCGACAGGAATCAGTTGCGTGGTTGTTTTGCGAGTTTAATCTGTTCAAAAGTGAAAACACGCGTGATTAGCGGAAGGATATAGTGGAAAGACGTAAGAGACCAGTTAGAAAAAACGAACAAACATTGTGGTAAACGGATAAAATGAGAACAAACGATCGGACTAACAAACCTATCCTTAGAAAACATATCACCCTTTGGCATATTGGAAGTGTACTGTTCAGAATTCCCGTTCTCTCTGTATACACTGTGCGGATCCATATCCAGACCCCTAATTTGTTGGTCTCCTGTACTCGGTCCCGGATGTTCTATTTCTAATGACCCGTGATAGGCTGAATCAACCATATGTGTTCTGATCTCATTTGCAAACGGAGAATTTTCAAATACTGTCAAATTTTCGTCTATTCCAGACGGACGATGTAATGACAAATTTGGGACAGTTGGATGGTTGACTGGAATGTTCGGTGGTGTCCCGTAGGCTTTGCTTGTCAACAAATTCGGTTTCGGAACGGGAATAAACGATCGGGGGTTTCGCGTCAAATCACGAGCAAGTTCACGAGCGTTCAGATAGTCCTCGTGTGTACGACCAGAACGAAGCACAAGACCGTGGTGTCTGACAGTGGTCGTATCTGTCTCAGACAAATCCACTTGCAAAGTACCAGTACAATGATCACTGACCGGTCGGTGTTCTGGAAAGTGATTTTCTATCCTATTCGAATATGCATATCCAGTNAGTTTGAAACGAACATGCACCACCAATTGATGCTGGGACACGTTCAAGTTCAATCCGATCAGAGTTAGGTGTGACGTTGGAATCAGAGTGATTTTTTGGACTGTTCATAGATGTATCCCCAGTTGGATGTCCAATTATGTTCGCTTTTAATCCCGGAACTGACCTGGATTGTGTTCCACTCGATAGGCGTGTGGATCCATTGTGTTGAGTTTGACCGTTTCCAACTGTTGGTGACGAGGAGGACTGATTGGATCGTTCAAGAGATACACAGAAGAGAACGAGAAAGGGAAAATTATTAAATACCTGATTGGGCTATTGAAGGCAGACAGGTAATCATGAACGCGCCAATGTAAAAAAATGACTTTGCACCACTCAAACTTGTTTCACGATAAAATCGATACTGGTTTCTCAACCGATAGTATAAAATAAATGTTATGGTATAAAAGAAGCTTCAGAATTGCGTAACGCTTCAGTCTGATCCAAGATGGACATGTATTCAACTTGTTTTTCGCACTGAGATAAGTTACACCGCCTAATCCTTTGACATTCACCCCCATTTCCGAAAGCAAGGAAGTTCCGCTAAACGAGTGGATAATCAGTTTCTGACCGATACTTTTTATGCTGCCTTGCGGAAAGGTTGTCCCATGAAGCAATATTTTTCTCATGTGTCCAAACTTCTATTTGCCGATCGACTACTTCAGTTCCAAGCTATCAAAAGGTTGGGAACTGGAGCTTTACAAAGAGTACTGTTACTACGTGAATTCTAGTCAAACTATCCAATGGTCGCAAATAAAGACTACAGTAATAAAACATTGGCTCGTTCCCCACCCCTTGCGATCAATGACTGTGGTAAGAGTCCCTGAATATCCCCAAGGCCACCGACTAGCTGAATTTTTCGCACCATCGATTAAGCATTTTACATTATTCCGGTACAAACAAACAGAAGAAAATACTTTCAGTATCTGTTGACAAAGTACTGAAAATCGGTTCTCGTAGCCAGGGTGGACTGAATTCAATTTCGCCAGTTCACAGAGCTTGGCAATTGGTTTGCAAATGTTTCCTCACCAGCCAATGTGACATCCTTAATGCTTGTGAAGTGGCATTGTTCCGACTGTACTAGTGCGTTTATACATGTTTGCCAAACCTCAAGAAATTCTCTGGCGTATTTTGACCGGGCTTGATCGATGACTTTCACTGATTTGAAGTAAAATTCATGTCCTCCTTCGTGGAGAGAAATCAACGATAGTGGGACACGCCTTCTGACTGCCGATTGGTGTTCACGGATCCTTGTTGATAGTTTTTTCCAGTTTGTCCGATATGATATTTTGGGCAGTTCTTGCAGTTTATTTTGTAGACAAAATTTCTCTTGTCCTTCTCCATTTTTCTCTCCTTTGGTTTTGAAAGGAGTCTCTTAAGACAGGCAGTCAGTTTGCGGACGACTTAAATTCCATATGATCTGAGCAATCTGGCCGCCATTTCCGAAACGTCCTTGAGGTATGGCAATTTCGTTCTTGTTGTTTCCGATTCTCAGTCTGTCGTTTGTTTCCTCCTTTGAGTCAGAGTTCTTTTGATGAAGTTACGGGCGTAGCCATTGCGAGCAAATACTCATCGATGTATCGGAGCAAAGTTTTAGCATGTATCTTGTTTGTACTTCCTTCTCCAGCTTCTGCATTACGGCTTCGGTTATGAATTCAAAAATTGGATCCGTTAACATCAGCCGGCAGTCAGGAAGCATGATCTACAGTTAGAACGAAGTTTAAACGATCCGTCAGGTCGCGAACGCCTCCGAATTGACCAAAAGCATGCTCGCGACGATCCAGGTAGGCTGAGTTCAGATTGGATGACTGCAGAACGAATCAATCAGCGTTTGTCTGATCAACTATTTGAAATGCCAGGGACGCAATCTGGTTGGTGCGTCACCGCGCCATTCTTGCATGCGTGGTTTATTCTATATATTCGCGTATCAAACTCTAATAAAAAATACACTATGACTGTTGTCTCCATCCAGCTTCTCCCTCCGTGTTGTTCGGACTCGAGCAAGAGTCATTCGTGTCAATCGTACATCTAGGCCTAACACAACACCCACTATCATTGATTTCTCTCCGAGAAGATCAAGAAGGACATCAATTTGACTTCGAATAGGTGAAAATCATCGATCAAGCCCGGTCAAAACATGTCAAAGAATTTCTCGAGGTTTACGCTCTTCAATCAACGCAATAAACAGACACATCGCACTGAATCACGTGTAAACGTCGAAGCAACTCAAGGATCAAGTGACAAAACAAAAGATCACGTCGTGAAATGAGAACGGACAAAAATACCGCAACTAACACGGAATAACCACCCAATCCCATCGCACCAGTTCAACGGCGAACTGAGTCGAACACAGTGAGAAGAAGGGGAAAAATAGACGATGGAGAAAAACACATATATAAACGAACGAGTACAAGTGGGACACTGCTACTTTACAAGCACTGATGATGTCACCTCGGTTGGTGATGAAACGTGTGCCAACAAATTGCTAAGCTCGGCGAACAGGCGAAATGGAATTTTCAGTCGCTGTTGTTTGTGAGCCTAGTCACTTGAACACAATGGTTTTTCGGAGAGATTAGTAGAAGGACCTAAAAGGTAACTATAAAATGTACAACCTACCCTCTATTACACTCACATAAGTTCTTATCTAGGACTCACACTGGTGTGGATACTTTTTCACTGTTCCGAGCCTTATCGGCGTACGATATTCACCGTCATCATCAAAGTCCGGCTCATTGTGTGAAACTTGCTGAAGTTAGAAAGGAATTTATATGTAATTCGGGTCGCTAAAATGGTCCGGACTTCTGTCTACCTTACCTCCTCACACAAAGACATTCCATATGCGAGCAGAAGAAACCGCAAGCAGATATTACTATCTACCGCCTCCAATCACTTTCCCAGGATTGTCACATGCTAACTCATCTTCGCCCGCTTCTGGCTTTCTTCAAGCATGTTGTGCAAGGATGACAGAAGAAGTGCGGCGCTTAGAATATAACTTCGTTTAGGGTTACAAGGAAGTTATTTTTGGATTTGCCTGTGGCTGGTTCTTTCGGCACTCTTGGTTCAGGGTCGAGGCCTGAGAAATATCGTCGGTGTGCGACAATAGGTGATGTGAGACAGAGAAAAACAGTGGCGTCGATACGGTATGTTATTGTTGTGGCGTTGGCACCATGCTTACCCGCAAGCCGATGTTATATATATATAAACATCCTTCATTTCTTCTACCTAAAATCTTCAATTAAACTTAGGATCCGCGTCCATTATTCTTTCTTTATTGGTTACCCACGATGTCCTTTATTATATTCTTCTTTTGTGTGCTAACCTATATTTTCTGTTGCATAATTGAAATTATAAATCATTGTAAATTAAAAAAACATGAATATTAATGGTGTGTATGATTCCAGTCGGTTTTATTTTTGAGATAATCTGCAAGTCTTTTTTATACTGGGTTTATCAGATAAACAATCTACTCAGTGAATCTATTATTCTCTTCGGTTCTTCGTATAGAGCCAACAATGCGAACCTATTTATCTTGCTTGCTCGGTGAAAGAGTGTAAGCATCTTGAGGTTCAGAGCCGTTCGTGTGGAAATATGTTAATGAAAACAACACCACATAAAATTAGCTTATCTGACGAATGATACTACATGGGGTATTGTTCTGAACAGTAATCACACCGCCTGAAGCATTTTGCTTCAAACCTTCAGCAAAAATAAGCCAGATTATTTCGCAAAACGTTTGGTTGATGTTACCCGGGCGAGGAGAGACTAAAGCACAGGTTAATTATATTTTGGGCCCAACTAGCATATCAATTGGGACGGGCGACTTCTTTTACTAACTGGTAGTCTACGTTTTTGTGACGAATGCCTACCGTAGGTGAATTCATGGTATGGCCATCCTTGGGGTCATCACAAAACCATCCCTCCTTCAAAAAGGAAAATGGTAGATTAGATATTCCTTCGGATAAATCATAATCATAGCTTTATGTACTGCCTCGCGATTGCTTGTTTTATCTTTCGTCTTTCACTTCTTAAACCACCATTGAACTACCGTAGGTTTTCCTCCTTTAGATGAATGCTATTGATGTTAATTAGATACCGTATTTGATGGCATCTAATTTTCGTTTACCTGCAAATGTTTGCAGTATTTGAAGCGTTTCCAACCCCGTTACTCATGGAACAAGGGGATCAGGTGTGTTGTTGTTAGTTCACGCTAAATTTTGCCTTCGGGTAATAAGTCCAGTTAATCTAAGACGAGTTAAAAGCGATATTTTGCACGTTCAAGGGTTGAAAAATCACTAGAAGCTCTAATGATCAAAACTAACACATAACGGTACAGCATAACCAAAGTCACTTGGAAATTTTTGTATCTTCCCAACTTGCATAAATTTTATCCGGTAAGCTTTGTTTCGCAGTTTCCTCCAAAGCGAAATATCTTTAATCTCCTCCAGATTGGGTTTGTAAGTGTTAAACGGTATGTGCTAGTATGTAAAGTATGTGCAATCACCAACATTATTTAGCCCCTCCACGTCCTCACCCCACTTACAGTCAAACAGTTATCCTGACCATTTTTAACAGGACTTCTGTCTTTGTGTCGAAACTGAAATCGATCCTTCATTCATCCGGTTAGCGTGATTCGGTTCGAGTGCAACCATAATTTGTGTTGATCTTATTGATTACTCACACCCGTCGCACGACGTTTTTATTATTGTGTCACATCAGCTTAACTCAGCTTTGGTGCATAAGTACACATAAACGCGTCAGCCTTCTCNTCAGATGGATCTGCCCAATCCATCCGATCTTTTTTAAGCACAATTTTTCACTTCTGCTACTCCCAGCTCAGTCGAAGGCTTACCACATGCTGCAGTCAACCCATTGACTCCCGTGCTCCCAGCTCTTGGACAACTTGTGCCTGACGGTGGGTAATCGTACGTGAGAACGACCAATGTCTTAACTTCACAGCATGCAGTATTACTGGCCGTTTTCAGTTTACTGGTACGCGCATACCTGTGCCAATCCAAATAAGGCTATTCCAGTTATGTAATCTTTGGGCTCACAGATGTTTGTTTTGTATTCAGTGCTTAGATACAATGGAGAAAGATAATGCGTGCGTGTGGGTTTATGCACCGAAATCGCGTTGGTCACACCCTACAAACTATAGCGAAAAAGATTAATTTTTACCTCATGATTGTATCTGCAGTAATGGAATTGATATACTGATCTGAGCATTTTGAACATCATATATATATATATATATATGTGTGTGTGTGTGTGTGTGTGTGTTTGTGTGTNGTATGTGTGCGATGATCCTAGCCTGTAAGATGACGCATTGTATGGAGCGACACCTTGCCGCTTTCGGACAACAATAATCAATCGAGCTTCACACGTGATGTTAGCAAAGCGCGTGCATGTCACAGCTTCTGGACTACATACCATAGGTCGATTGTACCAGTCAATCAGAAAACGTGCGGCCCAGACAGAAGCTGAACAACGCCAGAAATACTAGAACGCGATTGGCAGAGGCTTGGATGACCAATGAACTTGTTTTGTAGGTATTATTTAATCCCCCTAATTTCGTGCAATAACGAACTACTACTCCTATGGTCTTTCTCCTCGCGTCTCAGTTATGTGGGATATCTTGTGCAAGTACCAGTATGGTCCAGTGCTTACGCCTCGTCCGTGATTGCTAATTCGTGATTCGCATTTGGTGTTCAGTGCGTTCTACTATTACTACAATTACTACAGTATGGTCCAGTATTGTCCTCCACCGGTTATCAAAGCTGAAACACAAGGCAGTACCTTACGGTTCTTGCAGGCAATCCAGGGGAAACGATGAAAGTGCAGTGTCAATTGATGTATACCTCACATTGATAAGCAAAGGATGTAAAAATCTATGTCTCTGACATGGTATTACCTAGCATCGCGGATTCAAAAAGGGGTATGTTTTGTAAAGCAGGTTCATCCGATTACCACAGGGCAACTCAAAGATTTCACTTAATTTGCGTAGAAGGGAAGGATTGAAATTCAGCCGAGTCGTATCTGATAAAAAATCGGAGCGCGAAAGAACGAAAATACACCAAGCATCTGATCTTTAGAGAACGTATATCTGTGATTTTCGGTTCCAGCCAAATCGGACCCAACTACCAGCATTTGTTCGCAAATGAAACGACGATGGAGGTTGGGGGTGATACCGTTACATTTTCTTACTTTTTAAGGTTGCGGACTTACGTCAATGTCTTAGATAAGCATGCAGGCCGCCAGAGAAAAGATTGAACAAAGGCTAACTGATGGCTCATACCCGTAAATAGCTGAAATGCTCAGTTATGATGATTGGTTTACAGAATCCAGCTATCAAATGTTTCCTCACCACAGTGAGAACCCTCACTCTTGCGAAAAATGTTAAAACAGGACCTACGTCTGCCAAAGGTTTACGGGTCAGTAAAAGCGGCAGTAAGCGTCTGCCAGGAGTGTGGGAGCGCTTTGGATGATCCAGAGAGCATTTTACCTCGAGAAACATTACGGGGGTTCTCCAGAGCATTTGTTCGATTTCACTTGAGATAGTCCGTACGGCTAACCCTGCCTACTTAAACCGGATGAGAGATTGGGCAGCTTAGAGTTCAAGTTCCAATGATTTATGGAACTGTAGATCGTGTATACCCCTAGAGACTACGTTTTTTCGTGGTGTGCAAAGCCTTCGATCAACCCTACCCCTGTAGTTAAACCGGAATCA
>UZAN01052331.1:0-11586 GCA_900618425.1 Echinostoma caproni
TAATAAATAGTGAATGGTATTCAACATGGATACAACTGCGCAAGATGTTGCAAATAAATATGAAAGTCATTTTTAAACTTCTGTATAGAAAGACTAAACCACTCTCGGTACTGTACTTCATCTAGATTTTCCCATATCACATTTCAGACCGACCCCGTAGCGTTTTTCAAGCGTCTTTTGATATAGTTACAAGTAGGACTCAACCTTATTAGTATGAACACGAGGTATGGAGTTGATGAAACCGTCTGTGTGGTGGACACATATGTTTGTAACCTTGGGAACAAAGTGATCCGGGCTGCTGGAGGACTCCTGCATATTCATTGTACGACAACATTCACAAGTAAGTGTTGGCGGCAATGAATGGCGTTCCTGCATATAACCCACACACGCCTCTCTTTGAATATGGTGTAGCATCCCCTACATTTTAGACCCGTCCAACATGTTTCAAGTTCACAATTTAAAACAAACCATGTAAAAATGGACTTTCGTGTCTCAGCAAACAGAACAATATTTTATACAATAAAACCGTCTAAAAAAATGTCCAAAACATTTTACAGTATCCGCTTTAGTGACCCAAAATTAAGCAAACAATTGAGGGGGTGCCGGATAGTAACGTGCGCCATGATTAGATAGGCTGCAACGCAAAGTAAAGGCAGCTCCGTCAGAACCTCACAGTTCAAAGTGCCCGGACTAATTCAAATATTGTTTTTCTCTACAAATCCCCGTGATTCAAGGTCTTTTGAAGGCCATTCAATGTTGTGGGGCTTTACGAGTTAGCCAATCGCGTATAGATTTGCTTCCATCCAGGTAATTATTGCAATTAAGAATGCAAGAGCATATTCATTTGTAGCTGAAATTTCGTTTACCGTTTTGATAGACCTGATCGAGAGCCACTTCTATAAACATTCTTCATTTTATGTTTCCCTGCCAGCATCCATTTGTGCTAAAATGCGAAAATAACGCGCAATCTTTCTCTTTCTGCCTAGCGAACTTGTCGCACAAACTTTTGCGAAAAAACGCGAATTATAGCAGACTGCGCTTTTTCCCGTCATCCACGGACCCGGGATCATTGTATTTATTATTTTTTTAATAATACCAATTCGTATTAATTAATACCAACTTAATTTGCGTTACCCTGAACAACCCCTTTCCGGGAAACTGGAGACGCTCAGCGAATTGCGAATACACTGGGTTAATGAATTAAAAACTAATGCATCATTATTAAAATATAAGAAGTTACATTAAGGACCAGCAATGTTGAAGTGGAGCCCAAGTAGCACGACAGTCACCGTTGAGTTACCGACAGTTACCTTTGCGTACCATTTTGAACGAGCTCAGTGATTGTCGGGGTGAATAAGAATTTGGTATCCGCATTTCAGTTGTCAACTTATAGCGATTTAAGCACTTAGCCTCTGAATAAAAGTAACTAATAATAATTGGCTTCGAATTATCGTGTTTTCGTATAGGTACTTCGCTGCCTATGCAAGAGTTATCAAATGTGCAATTCATTTAATCCTACCTATAATTGCAATGATTCATTGATGAATCATTCCGGTAAAGCTACCGCTGTGTCTACTACGACATTCACTTTAACGCATAAACGTACCTTTTAAACCGAAATTTTTTCTTTATGACGCTGTTCACTAATATGTACCAGTTAGTACCCATTGCTCTCTTGTTCTCGCAGTACAGCATAATGAAATTCATGAATGATCATTCCATCAAAATTTAAATATCCAGGAGTAAGTAAAATACAATATTTTCCCAAAACATTTCGCATTTACCTTTGGAACTGATGTACAAAAGCATATTGAAAAGTCGATTTTTCTTTGCGATACACATAGAGGAATTGAAAAGAATTAGAATTTCTCAAGTAATTTTATAAATAGAATCCGATTTCGGAATAGGTAATTCATAAAATCAGTATTTCGATGACCTGCCCCCTGGTGACTCTCGAGTGTACACCCGTGCTGCCTGGAAGGACAGACACCCCAGGCAGCACAAGAGGACACTGGTCCGTCCTTTGACTGTCCCCAAGAAGACACTCACTTAAAATTCTATAAATCATCCTTTTACGGTATGACATCGATGTTGTAATCAATTTATCTGAAGTCGTTCAAATTAACCATTTGAATCCACGTATTTCTTACAATAGGGAGAATTTAGTCTAGAAATTATTTTTCGACTTCCGAGGTCTTCTTTTCGAAACTATTTAAGTAAAAATGTATATCAGTGCTTTTTATTTCACTTGCCGACTTATGACTACTGTCTTCCACAAATATTAATGCTCTTTGGGAAATATTTCGTGGTATAAGAAAGTAAAACGTTCCATGATTTGCTTGTGGGGCAAATACTACTTGGTTGCCCAGGCCAAAGCAGTTTATTTTCCTGAGGGATCCACCATTGGCTACAACGCGGAGCATTTTGATAGCCGGAAAGCACTCTGGCGTGTTAGTATGGTTTTAGTTATTACAGAAAAATGTTCCACTCATGAGGTTTAAAAGCATGCCACCCAATAAGTGTAAAAAAATTCGTTAGTGCACTGAACGGATGCCAATAGACATTGTCGATGTAAGAAAAGGGTGTCGATTGTAACAGTGGTGTTTCTGGACATAGCCTGTAAGCCCCCATTTTCAAGGCATCTAAAATCTCATTTTCTATTGTCGTGAAATCGATTGCTCACTTTGTCTTCGAAATTCCGTTCAATCGGCAGGCAACATGAGCTGGTTTCCATAAAGATAAGTATTTCAACATTACCTGTTCTACTGGAATATATCGTTATTTTCCAGAAGATATTTGTATAAAATGATCACCATTGATCGGTGACCCAATCGAGAAATGTCAGACTGGATGAGGTGGTGAGAAAATATGGCCAAAGAACGATGAACTACCCCGTGGGTTTCTTTTTATTCATTTTTGGGCCAGCTGTATGACTTTTATGATAACTGTACAATTGTGCACTACACCTTTTTTCGGAAATTCGTGTAGAGTAAATTTTCCGAATGATTATGATTTTGTTAGTACGTGTTATCACCACCAACACTAGTGCAACTCGAGCACCGGTCTATCAATTATCAGAGGGTAGCAAATCTGTGGAATACCCTACGGGATGTTATATATGCACACACCATGGGAATATATATATATATATATATCAAGTACGCCTTGCGCATCCTCCGTACATTCGAACCGATAGACTGTCATTGGCTTCATCTTAATCGCACGCAATACAATACAGTGCTCCAGCTGCCCATTGGTTACCTACATTTTGGAGTCCACTTATTGCGTTCTACAGTATTTCTTCTACGACAAAATTAAACAGAAGGGACAAAATCGCTCACCCTCGACGAACATTACTTCTGGTGACGAACGACCTACTTCGTTCGTTATTGACCTTCACCGGTCCAGTATCACACCTAACCTATTGGGTCTTATGTGGTTCGCCACTCCAACTTCCAGGGATTGGGTTGCCGGTTTTCAGCACTAAACAGCAGGTCCTCGTGACTATGGGGTTCGACCCGTCTGTTTTTCATCACACTTATGTGTAATTTAAAAAAACTGAATCAGAAGTATGTGAGTACGGTAACCGTAGTAAGCTAAAGTACATCTNAAAAGAACTCATTAGAGCTTCGCAGTCAACTGAGTTGAAGGCTGATTTTTGACCGCTGGTCGACGGTGAATGTGACGCAGCTCAAGAACCTGACCGCACGTAAGAATCTGATCACATCCACCGCCATTTCGGAATCCGGCTTGCTGTTCACAGATGTTGGTCTATCTTAAAGTAGTCAAATTTAAAAGTTTGACGGAGGCTGACACTTTGGTAACGATCGGGATGAAACTTATTCCGTGGTGGTTGGTGCAATTGTTGCGAGATACCTTCTTGAAAATGCGAACGATCAACGATGATGAAACAATACGCTCTTGCGTTCAAATGTTATGAAATAAGTCAATAATAGAGCTATGAGGTCATCACCCTCTATCTCGAAGAGAGTATGAGGGAGCCCGTTCAGTCCGGCTGGAAGTGGTCGAAATAAGACCCCATCTACTCGGAAGGAGATGGTTCGCTTGCTGAGAAAACATCGGAGCCACGATACCAGAGACGGGTGAAATCTAGACGGGTAATTTCAACAGCAGATCTTTATGCCAAACGCGGTAGAAGGCNTTTGAAATGTCGAGCGAGACCATGTGAGTTTCTCCGTGGTTATCGAGTGCAGTAAGTCACCCGTAGATTGACGAAGGCGAAATCCATACTGACGGTCATTTAACAAAACTTCGCGTTCGAGAAACGTACGCATCTGGTCGGAGATAATGGTTTCAAACACTTTCGAAATTACAGATGTGAGAGTAACGGGACGGTTGTTGTTGGGGTCGAAAGGGTCATCGCGCTTTGGGATTGGAAAAATAATGACAATTTCCGTGGAGTAGGGAAAGATTTAAGATGGAGTGAATGACAGAAAAGGCGACATAGAACAGGGGCACACATTTTTAGAACGATAGGTGGAATACCGTTCGGACCGGGTGGTTTACAAACATCTAAACCACGAAGAGTTTGGCGGACCTTTCTGGTTGTTATGGTAGGTAGAAAGGAGTTATTGGGTGTGTAGGAGGAGGGTTGAACATTAGAGGCGGCAGATAAGGTGGAGTTGGAGGCAAACCGGGAATCGAAGACTGCTTTTTCGTGGGGATCATAAACAAGAGTACCATAGGAATTGCAAATGAGAGGAAGGTTGAAAGGGTAGAAATTACGTGAAACCGCTTTGGTGAGGAACCAAAATGTTCGGTTACCGGTGGCGGAAACAGCCAATCACGCAGCTTTGTGACAAATGAAGCGTTGTTTAGCTCTCTAAATAGTAACCGAACATTTGTTTCTGGCTTTCACGAAGCGGTTGCTGGTTAAATGGCGCCAACAACGGAATGCTGAGTTTTTAAAGCGTATCGCACGGTTGCAAGCGTGATTAAACCACTCAAGGGGTAGTGGTTTGCCGGGTTTGGAGAAGTCAGGAATATAAAGATACCTTGAAGAACAATCTCCGTGAAGTTTGAAACAGACGTGGAAACATCAGATTTAAAATAAAAATCCTTCCAGGGATATCAAGCCAGAAAGTCACGAAAACCGGCCCAGTTGGTTGAATCGTAACACCAAAAGGTGCGTCTGGAGTTTAGTAGTAAAATAGAGTGAGAAAGGAAATGAAACAATGGACCGATGAGCCTAATGAGGAAAGGGAAGTGATGGTGGAGAAAGAAGAGGGAATGGATGTGATAATCCGGTCAAGAGTGTGGGCGCGGTTAGCAATACGATCAGAATGTGTGTGGGGAGGTCAACTAGTTGACTTAGGTTGTTGACAACAGCAAAAGCCTGAGCTTCGCGTCCCATGAACGTAGTGTCTGAAGAGTGCTTCAGCCATTCCTCGTTGTGGACACTGAAATCTCTGACAGTGGTAATTTGGCTGTTAGAACCTGCCGCTATTAGTGTCTCAATGTTGGAAGGCAGAATATCAAAAATAGAAGAATCGCTACTGCTTGTGGAGCGGTAAACAGTACAAAAATAGTGGTTAAAAGAAGGGAATTGAAGTTTCAGCCGCATAAGCTGACATTCACAGTTAGAGGAATCTAAGTGCGAAAGTCGGGAAGAAGCGACAAGATGATGGATATAGGCGCAGATACCAGCTTTAGAAGAAAAAGAAGAATGGAGCAAGTTACTAGGGCACTGAAGGTGAGTAGTGTTTGACGAGGGGGATATTTGTGTCTCTGTCAAAAATAAAGCTAAAGAAGAAGAAGATTGGAGAAAGTGGTGTACAGAATCAACGTTTCGATTTAAACTACGAATGTTGGTGAGGGCTATAGAATGTTGTGATTTTGTGAATAGAGTGTGCATTAAGTGATTTCTGCAGGTTGTATTAATCATATGTGATGTAAGAGAAAACCGGCAACTCAACCCTGAGGCTTGGAGTGGTAAACCAAATAAGGCCTTAATGGGTTGAGCGTGGTAGTGAGCCGGGCGACCGCAGGGCTGCATTGCTCGCCCAGCCTGATCCCACTGTTCATCTATACCATCACATCAAAGCGCGCACAACCCACGCTCCAGCACTGACTCAACATATGTATATTATATATATATATTTTCACACGTCTGAATCCAGACTGTGTGCCAAACGAATCATAGTACAATAATCTTTATAAAAAAGAAAAGCTTTCCATGATTTGCATGTGGGTGGAATACTGCCAGGTTGCCTGGTTCAAGGCAGGTGAATTTTTTTGAGGAATCCATAATTGCAGCCTTCGGCTAGCCAAAGCCTAACCCGCAAGGCAGCGGGCTGGTTTGCGAAAACCTCAATCCATTGGGGGCCGGTGTCTAGTTCATCGGATTGTACGCCCTTTGGACGGGGGTTAAACGTCCAGGGTGCCGAATTCACGTCGATGCCCAATCGAGCCAGTAACCACTACCACAACCAGAAAGTTGTGCGTGTGGTTTGTACGCCTCCTCATGGCTGGTTTGGAATCAAGGTTTTTGGCCAACTCCCCTAGGTGAACTGCCAGTGNCCCCCGCCACGAGAAGGCGGTGAGTAGGGCTTCCTCAACAGAGGCTATTGGAGACGCTTTGTTATAGTCATCATGACGAGACTGTACCTTGACGTTGTGATGGCTTGCGTGCCTCCATGCCCCTGCGAGCTACACAGGACGGTTTTTCACAGCCGTAGATCCAATTATGCCCGAAAGGTCAATAGGTAGAAGCCAGACAAAGCTCAGTCTCACAAAACCAGCTACTTGAGTACCTCCTGGCTTCCTTCTTGTATCCATACCCGCCCCTGAAGAGGTCAGTCGAACAAATAAAGACGGTGATCGATAGTTTCCCGGTCAAAAAACCCCGCTAGATGGACATAGGAGCGGGGTACCTGGGGCTTCCTCTCGACGATGGGCGAAGTCTTCGCATTTCGTTGGACAGCTACCGCCCGCCCAAGCTTGGAAGGCCCAGCCAATAAGATGATGTCCCGTTCACGTTTCGCTTGTCTCACTGGGTGCATGAGACCAAGGGTCAATCCCAAACAGCGGACCGACAACCAGCGCACTAGCGAATAAAACACTGAACCGAAACCTGAAGGCCTTGCGTGACGGGCCTCTAGAAGCTCCTACACGGGCGCTTCGATCACTCTCCCGCGTTGTATCTGCGCTCCACTACCTTGCGGGTCGGGCTTTTGAGTTCAAGGCTCCGGTTAGGGTTCCCAAAGAAAATACCCCTTCGCGGATTTTGGCTACCGCGAAATATGTCGTGCCGTAAAGTCTTGGGCACCCTTTTGGAAAAACCCCTTTCCTGTCTAGCTAGTCCTTCCTCCTAATCCCGAATAATCCCAGATGCCTCCTGTTTAGGACACCCATCGGATATCACTAAGCGTTTTACCAACAAGGCCAAGCAATCAGAAGTTTTAGGGGTTGGGAGCCAAAATTCACTTTTCTCTTAGCCACGTTCAATGTCCGCACACTCTATCAGATTGGTCAACAAACTACCTTAGCTAAATCCCTTGAAACTTTCAATCTATACGTATGCTGTATGATATTGGTAATAGTCGTAATCTCCGTCTACTTAGGAATTCGGGCCCTAGGAAAATAGGCGTAAGTGAGGTAATTAAGGAATCCGATGGCACACTGATTCACGATCAGCAACGCCGTCTTGACCGTTGGGCTGAACATTTCAAGGCTCAGTTCAACTGGCCCCCATCGACACCTTATCTTTCATTCTCCGCCTCGACTGGACAAATACTCCCAGTTGACCCCAGTTTTCCATCTCAAAAGACATAAAGCTTGCGGCCTAGATCGGCTGTCCCCATAGGTTTTTCAGGATGGATGTTCAACTTTGGTTTCGGAGTTAACGAAAATACTGAGCTCATTGTGGGGAGAGAACAGGTTTCAGCTGATTGGTGTGAATCGGTGACCATACCGATTTACAAGAAAGGTGACAGGTCCTCTTGTGAAAACCACAGAGGAATTAGTTTAATAAACTTTACCTCTAAACTTCTCGCTGGGATCACACTCCGTCACACATGAATGGTGGACGCGTGAGAGCCAGGCTGGTTTTAGACCTGGTTGAGTTTGTATAGACCACATCACTTTTCCCTGCCTTGGATTAAGCAACCTGGCAGCATTCCGCCCACATGCAAATCATTTTTCTTTTTACAAAGGTTATTGTACCTTGATTTGTTTGGTACACAGTCTGGATTCAGACGTATATATATATATATATATCTTCACTCTTCGACTAAATTCCTTTCGTAGACCCACCATTACTGTCTTCCTCGATCTGAAGGCGCCTTTCGACCCAGTCGACACTGTAAACTCTGGCGCTGCCTGTCTCCGAAGGGTATGACCGAGAAGTTAATTTCAACTTTACGATCTCTTTATATTAGTAGTCAAAGCCCAGTTAGAGCTTACATCACTTTTTCGTCCGAGTTCACCACAGAATGTGGTGTTCGTCAGGGTTTTCCTCTTTCTCCGTTTCAATTTAACTTTGTCATAGATTTCATTCTTGAGACAGCGCCATCCCTGTGCGAGGATAGCGACATTGATTTGCTCCCAGGTGGTAGACTGTTTGATCTGGAGTATGTAGACGACATTGTACTGCTAAATGGTAATCGAGGTAAGGTACAAGTTACTCTGGATAGTTTGAGTGTCGGCGCATACCTTTTCCCTCTTAAAGTGTAAAATGCTGCTGCAAGCTTTGGTTATTCCAGCCTCCAACCCCACCGTGAATGGGGAAGTAGACAAATTTTGCTATCTGGACAGCTATATCTCACCTGGTTGACGCGTCACATATGAAGTGTCGGCACGCATACAGAAGGCTCGATTGGCATTTTCCTCCTCGAGACATTTGTGGCGCCGTCCTGGCTGTCTTTGAAGGTTCGAGTATATGCTGCAGCAATTCGGCCAGTACTGCTATACGCTGCAGAAACTTGGACATTAGGAAAATAGGATAAAGGTAAAATGAAAATCGCTGTCTACGCAGCATTGCACGAATCTGCTGGGGCAGCCGGACGAGCAATGCTGAGGTTAGGGGCAGAG
The DNA here is from genome assembly GCA_900618425.1 of Echinostoma caproni. Lineage (NCBI taxonomy): Eukaryota > Metazoa > Platyhelminthes > Trematoda > Plagiorchiida > Echinostomatidae > Echinostoma > Echinostoma caproni. The sequence continues at coordinate 9,052 of UZAN01052331.1, forward strand.
TTTTAGGTAACCGCGATCGCCCAATGGAGCAATTGGTTGACCTCCATAGATTGGTTGGGGCATGTGTTACGCACGACGCCAGTAGGTTGCCACAGCGAGCGATGTTCGCCGAGAAATGTAGTGGGTGGAAAAGAGCTAAGACCTGACACGAAGGTATGGAAACCCTAACCAGGAAACTCGGTCACATAGGTCCTTTTAGGCTCTCTGGCTGGGGATCTCGGGATGATCGTAACCAATAGTTAGGGACACCGAGCGATATGGCTGTCGTAAACAGTGGTGTTCGTGCATCTTTCCAATTTCTTTACAGCATTAGTCCACTGAAATCCCCCTTTTTCTATTCGATTCTACTTTCAACTTTCTCCTACTGTTCATCGAAATGGGCAGCCAAAAGACCAACCAGTACCGGTGCACGAAAATGCATAGTTAATGGTTGTTCAAGCTGAAGCTGTGTACGAACTGCTGGGACAGACAGATGCTGATGAGGTCTCCGAGTTTGCTTTTTTTGGCGCTGGCCAGTGAGTCGAAGAGTGAAATACACCAAAACTAATGCTTGATCAGACTAAACACCGGTGGTCCAATAGAACCTGCAATTTTGCACTGAGTCACGCCAACGGTAGCTTACTTCTTGTGGTCCATTTGAGTTACCATGCTAGTTAAATTGGAGCGCCATATCGCCATCCGTCGAGAGCTGTGCGAGAAGCTGGTACTAGATAGGAACAGATGATGATCTGTGGAGAACTGAAGAAGTCGATCGCCGTGATATGTTCACTGGCAGGGCAGAGCAGAACGACCGCCTAGCCCAGGCTCCGATGCGCTCGGTTTTCCAACCTGTGCATTAAAATCGCCTGCGAGCATAGCTACATGCAAGTTCCGGTTCAACCAAATGAGTTCGGTGAGTTTGTCGTAGAAATCGTACTTTTGTGTATCAGAGCTGCAATTGGTCGGTACATATACCGATATGATGAACGAATACCTTTTGGTGTTGCTTGACCTACGGAACCGATTAAACCCTGGAGACGTAGCGCACATAAACGATTGGTGACGGGGATTCAGTCGGTAAGATAGGACTCAGTTCTGTTGCTGAGTACAATACTTACCCCGCGCAGACCTACTGAACGGGCTTCGTTGTCGCCCGATGTGCGAAGAACGTACCTCGAGGACAAATCTGGCACACTCAAGTGGCTTGCAGTAGTTGGATCGTTAGTTCGAGTCTCCGATACAGGGAGATACAGAGAGATATCACTGATAATTGGTCTCTTTACATCCAGATCTCCTCTCGAAGTACGTTTGAGTACTAGAGGCTGTTTAAAATGCATAGATCCAGGTTTTCAAAATATTTTATGCGCAAACCTACCCTCTTTCCGAATACATTGGGCAATTATGTGATAATAGAGCTTTATTATTATCTTTAATTTATGTCCGAATTTTGCACACAAGCAAAGTGTGAATCGATTTTATTGCCGTTTGTCACATGGAGATTCCATTAAACATTCTACGTTCAATCGTGTCGTATAAACAATCTCCTTCCTGTCTTGGTTTAAAGTCACTGTAATGGTTTGTTCACTTGCTCTCCAATTGCGAAAAACTCGGGTTTATAATTTTCTTGGAGAATTTCATCAATTTCAATCCTTCTGTTGCAGATATAATTCGTCATACTCTTCTACTTTAAAATGAAATACATATTTAATCTCCTTCGGAGTAAGTTTTGAACGAATCTTCATAACTAGAGATTTAGAAATTCCAGCCTCGCCCATGAGGAGGGCAGCTGGTTGTCTAACACTTGTTGGTGGCGGTGCGGCCGCAGCTGCATTCACGTATTGCGCTTCTCCACACAAAACATTTGAGCAAGTCAAATCTGTTCCACTATTGGTTCAATGCTCAAAAAAACTCAGTCCACAGAGTTCCGTAAGTGTATTCACTTTTATAATCAAGTTTTTTTCGTCAGGTTATCAATGATACAAAACAACATGCACTATTTCTCACAATACATCTGAATCCCTCCGCCAATGTGCAGGAGTGTTTGAAAGCTTTGGGACATATACAGGTGAGCTTTTCCGACTTGATTTGGAACAAAAATCGTTCTGCTGTGACAAAACTGAACCTTCAGTTTCGGTTACTCTGTTTCAACCACATTGCTGACTGAGCCCTTGGTTAACCACTTTTACTCGGAATTGGGAACTTCTTGTTTTGCGAATACTTTGAAGAAATTCTACTTAGAACACTGTAACTTTCAGGTGCACATAATTTTTGTATCATTTCGCCTACCTAGTTATGCTAGATACTAACAGTGGTGGTATAAATCGCTGTTAATGGTGTGGAGTGAGCTTTAAGGTCTGACGTTAGAACCCTGTTGCTCCCATTGAAGTATATCAACAGACGGCTTTGTTCGTAAGCGGCATATTACCACGCCTATCCTATTGGCTGGAAGAACATAGTCCTAAAACTCAGGTTTCCTGTTCTCATAACTAGCTAGTGGTTGGATCTGAATTTCTTGTTTATTACACACATTTTTGTGTGATAAACTACGGATGGCGT